>VMDR010007473.1:0-40368 GCA_007922815.1 Macrotus californicus | reverse complement strand
CATAATCATCAAGCGTGCTAAGAGATCACAACGACACGATCCCAGCCACTAAAAAGAAAATTAAGTGACATGTTAGAGGTGCTAATTATCACTACAATGGCAACCACATTACAATATATAAATGTATCAAATTAACATGCACACCCTAAATTTCCACAGTGGTATATGTAAAATATTTTTAATTAAGAAATATTTTTCAATATGTGTTTTTCAGCTTATTGACAGGACTCTGGGGAGGCGGGGAAGAGGTCTCAGATGAAAACTGATGTAGGAGGTGAGGGCAAAGAATGTGCTGACGGGGATGGGAGACGCTAGGGATGCAGGGCAAGCTGGAGGCTGCGTCGGGAGCTGCCGCGGGAAGCAGAGATGAGGGCAGCCATCTTGGTCCAGAAGTTAAGGAAAGCCCACTGAATACCACAGAATTAGAACGAAAACACAAATGCAGATAGTAAGGTGGGGAAGGACCTGAGCCACAGAAAGTGAGAGCCCTGTCACCCTGGACAGAAGCTCCTGACCCCAGGGGGTCACTGAGGATGTTTCTCCCAAGCTGGAGCCAGCTGGCTTCTGCATCCTCTCTCTGCACTCAGCAGAGCTAATGGGGCTATCCTAGGCCTGTGCACACTGCCCCCTGGAGCAAATGTGTTTACATGTTTTCACACAAATAACGATACATCTGCTGCTGTCCTCCTGAGTAAGGAGAGTGATGAAGGTAAGGAGTCCCCAGTCCACACCCAGGGTAGGTCAAGGTGGCCACAAACTGCCCCACACACATACATGCTCCCCCTGGAGCCCCATCAGGGAGGCAGTGTTGGCAGGGCCAGGAGGAAGGTGAGCTCCACCTCTCTGGTACATCCTTAACCCAGCTCTGCAGAAAGGCAGCTCCCCACACTGGGCCCCATAAGCTCCTTTGTGGTCTTCCTCTCTATTGAGACCTTGGTCAACCTTCTCTTTCCAGACCCCACCCTCACCCATGAAACACACAGCCAGCTGGTACTAACGCAGGGGCTCAGGTCTGCCCAGCCCATTTGGGTGCGGTTGAATCGAAAACACCCAACCTCAAAAAAAAAAAAAAAAGCAAAGAAAAGCTTTCTTTCCACCACACAAGCCTGGGAACCTACACGACCCTATCTCACCTTCCTATGTGAACATCGCTCCACCCCCACCCACACTCAAGGCCACCAAACACACACCCAAGCCACAGACTTTTACAAGACCCTAAACAGTCTTCTGTCTAGAGCTCTGGGGCGAGCAGCCCTGGGGCTTCTGATCAGACTTCCTTCCCCAGCCCTGGTCTTGACAGGGAACCTGTCTCACCTCAGCAGTTGGCCAGAAATGCCAAGCTGCCTGAGCGCCCGAGTTCCCAGACAAGTCTGCACTGCTGAGGATCAAGGAGGCTGAAGCAGGTCTGGGCGCCCGGGCAGGGAGCAGGAGGGTGGTAGCACAGCTGGGGCTGGGAACATGGGCGGGCAGGCAGGCCGCTGGGTAATAAGGCTAACCTCACTGCTGCGAGGGGTGTGTTTGGGCAGCCTCATAAATCCATGGCCAAGACATCCACTGTACTCAGGCCAGGGACTGGACCTGCCCCACCTCAGTTCACCTTTGCAACCACCCTGCCGGTGGCAATTATTTTACATTTTACAGATCAAGTTGCCCAAAGCTATACCCCAAGCCGCCCAGGCCAGGATTCAAACTCGTGCTGAAGTTGTCTCAAGCTCTGCTCTGCCTCCCCACCAGATCAGCCCTCCAACCCGGTCCAGTCTAGAAGGCTTTCCTTCTTCCCTACTTTCTTTCCTCTCTGTGCCTACACACGAGCACTTCTCTCTCGTGGACAACTGTCTGAGATGTCGAGATCAGGCAGCTCAACAGAACAGCCCCGCTTTGAGAGGAGGCTACGGATGAACACGGCGTCATGAGGACGGGGAATTGGTCAGCTCTGTTCACTGCGCGATGCCCCACATCTAGGGCAGTAGCTGGCACGTGCCGACACCAGGAAGGCACCCGATAAATGTTTGTTGAGCAGACACCCTCTCAGAGTGCAGATTCTTGCAGTTTTCATGGTCAGAACTCTTTCTACAAACAAGGCAAGATGTCGAGCCCTCAGCTGGACGAAAGCAGCCAGGTGGACACAGCATAGCTCAGATGAGCAGGCTCCCCTCTGTCCTCACGAGACCAGGCTACACTCAACCAGAAAGACATCCATAGGTTCCCGCTGCCCAGCCAGAAATGCCACCGGCAGCAGCTGCAGCCTGGGAAGACACTGACACCTCCCCTCACCTTTTCCAGCTCTGTGTCAGCTCCCCGACGGCTTCTGAGACGTTATGGAACATCTCAAACACTTTCTACTAATTCTTCAGCATAATGGGCCCGCCCCATTCAGTGCCACTGGTCTGGGCTCCTGTGCCCCACTGAGGAATGGGTACAAGTCTCCTGTGTCCCACTGAGGAATGACAGACACGTGGGACTCCCCATGCCTCACGAAACTCCTCAGCCAGATTCCCCTTAGGGACCGCTGTGTCTGAAGAACCTGTGGCATCATTTACTGAGTTTCCTTTGGGAGAAGAAGAGACTGATTGCTGTAGTCCTGCTGAAACTGGGCAAGCTCCCTGGGCCCCACACTACTTCTGCCGAGCAAAGGAAAAGCCCAGCTAAGGCGCCGGGCCTTCCATCAGCTGGGAAGTTACCCCCGGGTGGGAATAAACCAGGGTCTCCAACTCAAGTTGCTTACAACTAGTTTGAGAACCAAGACAAGTGTAAGATTGGTTATACAGCATATACAGAATAGTTCCAGTACCTCGGAAGGTTTTCTCATAGACCTGCCACCTCCTAAAGGTGACCACTTATCTAGCATCCAGTGTTAGCTCTGCCTGACGCTGAACTTCCTATCACGGAATTGCATCATCCATATCCTTCGATGCCTGGCTTCTTTCACTCAACATACCTGTGGCATTCATTCATACTCAGTGTGTAGCAGCACTTCTACCAAATTTCTGAGTGGTGCTCCATTGTATGTAGATGTGGTGATTTCTGAGTGGTGCTCCATTGTACGTAGATGTGGTGATTTCTGAGTGGTGCTCCATTGTACGTAGATGTGGTGATTTCTGAGTGGTGCTCCACTGTACGTAGATGTGGTGATTTCTGAGTGGTGCTCCATTGTACGTAGATGTGGTGATTTCTGAGTGGTGCTCCATTGTACGTAGATGTGGTGATTTCTGAGTGGTGCTCCATTGTACGTAGATGTGGTGATTTCTGAGTGGTGCTCCGTTGTACGTAGATGTGATTTCTGAGTGGTGCTCCATTGTACGTAGATGTGGTGATTTCTGAGTGGTGCTCCATGGTACGTAGATGTGGTGATTTCTGAGTGGTGCTCCGTTGTACATAGATGTGGTGATTTCTCTGTCCATTTGCCAACTGGTGAAAACAACTTGAGTAGCCTCTAGTTCATAACTATTATGAACACAGCTGCGCTGAACACCCTCACACACATGTCTTTCTGAGCACGCATGCACAAGCTGACTGTGACACAAACCAGCCGGAGGCCGCTGCGGTCACAAGGGAGGCAAGAACTTGAATTTAGCAGACACTGCCGGCGTCCCAAAATGGCTGTGCCGTTTCAGCCTCCCAGGAGCGGTGTGTGAAGGTCCCAGCAGCAGGGGTGAGCATTCCAGTCCTTTTCACAGCCAAGAACAGACCTGGGCACACGACCTGCAATTATGTTTCCACCAGCTGATGTGCATGGAGCTGTCTCCACTGTGGGGCCATTATGAGTGACACTGTGATGAACATTCACACACGAGTCTGTGTGTAGAGAGAGCTTTTCATTCCCCTCGGGACGCACCTCGAAGTGGAGTGGCCGGGCCACGTGGTGACTGTGTGTGTGACTTTTTGAGGAACTTCCAGGCTATGTTCCAGAGTGGCTGTACCATCGACCTTCCCACCAGCAATGAATGATGGTTCTACTTCCCCCACAACCTCACCAACACTTGGTATTTCCAGTCTTCAAAACTTTTAGTAATTATGGTGGCTGGGTAGTAGTATCCCATCCATGGTTGTAATTTGCATTTTCCTGTCAGCACCTTTTCTATATCCTGCACTTTCCACCTCCATCTCTTGGTGTCCCCCATCCATGAAACCCATCCACCCCACTGAGAATCACCAGATAAGAACATCTGCCTGGCTTTAGTTCCCACAAAACTTTTTAGTTCCCACAAAAACTTTTGTCTACTACAAAAGTTTGTTTCATTCGTAAAAAATCAATTTATGTTAAAATATTAAACAGGTTTTTTCAAAACCTCCTCTAAGAAATTCTGTGGTCCACTCATCCAAAGAAATGATCCCACACTGTTTCTGTCCCCAGGGAACAATAGTGGTTGTTAGAAATAAGAAAGAGGCAAATAAACGTGAGTGGAGGTAATCAGGGAAGGCTTCCTGTAGAAGGAAGCTAATCTGGGACTTAGAGAACAGGTTAAATGGATACACGGGGGTTCCCTCTACACAAGGGGAATTCATGAAGCAAGCAAAAGGCCAACTCCAAGAATGCGGGGGCCAGGAAGGAGTCCCACCTTTGGCGGGAGTGTTGCAGGTGCTGGTTGTGGGCCCAGTGAGGTTGAAGAAATTTATTAACGGGAGACCTATAAATAGCTTTTCATGTCACAGGTGCAGTGAGGGTTTCAAGTGGGGAGTCAGTTGCCTTGTTTATGGGGTAGGTGCCAAAACAAAACACAAAAATAAACAAACACCAATGGGACAGATGAGAGACAGAAGAACCAGAAAGGAAGTTTTGATTTCGTCCACAGGGTCACACACAAAACCAACACAGTCATGTATAAAAATGTTCATGACAGCATTTTTGTAATAGCGAGAAACTAAAATAACTTTAATATCCATGAATAGGATCATAGATAGATTGTGATACATAGTTTTCCTTTACTGGAATACTATATAGCAGAGAAGATTAACAAAGTACTACTGTTAGCTACAACATGGATGAATCGAACAAACGTAACACTGAGCAAAAGCAAGTCACAAAAGAGAACATACTGTGTAATTCCAATTATGTGAAGTTCAAAATCAGGCAAACTAAACCACGGTCGGAATGGTAGAAATTCTAATGACCTTTGGGGGTGGCAGGTAGTGACTGGAGAGAAGCAAAGGGGGAAAGGGGCTCCTGGGGGTTAGGGACATGCTGTTTCTTGATCTGGGGGTAGGCTTTTATTGACGCACTGACAGCATGAAAGTTCATTGAGCTGTTCATTTATTATTCCTGTGTGTGTTATACTTCAGTAAAAACCTGACTGCAAAAAGGGAAAAATTCCCTCATTAGACAGTGTCAGATCTCAGCAGGCCAATAGGGCATTTTGGCAACTCCAGTGCAGTCTCCAAGGCCACTGGCGAGTTTCGGTGCTCCCAGCACACATGGGCCCCTGCAGCCACCACGGCCCCTCCCTCTTTGTGTCTGTCACGCGGGTGGCTCTTCCTTCCTTTGTTTTTGTTTTTTTTAGATGGGGGTAAATGTTCACACTTGCTTTCCCAGCAACACCCAATATAAACGAGATTAATGTTGCATGACCTAATCCAAAAACATGAAATTCAAAGCAAAAAATAAAATAAAACAAAACATCTTGTTCTACAGAGCCGTAAATGTGTTGACAAACACATAATACGGTGTGTGATTGGGGGAAGGGAGCGAGTAATGGAATTCAGTGCAAACTGGGTATATTTCATGCAAATGGTATTGCAGAGAAATGAGCATGTGACAGAGGGCATAATTTGGGGAGGTGGACATCGACCTCTTTAATTTTTGTAAATACCACATTATGATTTCCTTGCTTGAAGCAACTTCTTCCCAAGCTCTCTGGTTGCAGATAAGTTGTGACTTTACAAGCCCAAGTGCATGTTATTTCAGATTTAATGCCAGGAGATTGAGTTTCACCCTCTCTGGGTCTGAAAGTGTGAATGTTTTGTGCAGATGTATTTGTTCCGTCCGAGGCAGACCGGCTGGCACAGGGAAGGGTCAGCTTTGCCCAGGACAAAGGGTGGGGAACAGTATTTCTTCACAGTCTAAGCTGTGGTCACATTCCTCAGCCTTTTACTCCGTGGGCCTGAAATGCTCAAGCCATGAAGCCAGCAACCCTGGGCCAAACCCCAGACTCCTACTAAGATGTGTGTTCATTAGCAATCACAAACATACCTTCTGTATGTAGGACAGTGTCCTGAATTCTAAGAGGTGGCAGGTGTTTAACTGGAAGGCATAAAATCTAGAGTTGATGGCCAGCTGGTGGGGCAGACAGGCACTCCTCAGACCCTGGATGGTAATTGTATTAAGAAGAAGGAAAAAAAAGACATACACACCTTTGACCCAGTGATCCTACTTATGAAAATATATCTTTCTGAGGGACTCACACACACACACACACACACACACACACACACACACAAATATGCACGGGCAGGGATGTGCACAGCAGCGCTGTCAGCACCAGCGGACTACGAGATGCAACCTCGGTCAGTAGGGGCTGGGCAAAGAAATTACAGTGATTCGTACAGTGGAACTCTATCCAATCAAAGCAAGAGCACGAGGTGGTTTTGTGTGGCAGGCAACAATCTTTTCTGAAATACACTGTTAAAAATATTAAATGTGGCTCAATAGTGTGTGTGTGTGTGTGTGTGTGTTATGTATATACATATTCCTTTGCACAAAGAAGATGTATGTGCAGATATACGTTTATATAAGTAGAGAATATCTCTGGAAAGAGACCCAAGAAACTGACAAGGGGAAGTAAAAGGAGGAATGTCTCAGGAAGAGATTTATTTACTATTACATACACCTTCAAATCATTTTCATTTTTATCAAATGCATGCCATTTCTTCAAATAATAAATGCAGTTTAGTTATATATACACTAAAAATATATATATCTAGAAGACAGAAACTTACAATAATTTTCACCCCAATCAATATGAGCCAACTAAGCACAGTATATGCCTTGTAGGAAGACATCAAAATGAAGGCCTCAGCCAAACGCCATTGTCTGGGTGAGCTGGGAGTGACTCCAAGGGCAGGTCAGCTCTGAGCAGGGGCCAGCAGGATGACCCAATTTGACCGTTCCCACCCCCACCCAAAGAGATGCCATTCACCTATGAGATGTTGTATATGTTCGGTCAGCCTATGAAGAGTCCCAGCCACGCTCCCTTCTGGCCTCAGGTATCTTGATATTATTACCACATTTATTGAATGTGCATTTCTCTGGGGATGAGTTAAAATTGCGCCTTTTAAAACAGACGCTTACTCACCATTTACCGCTGGGCAAAGGGCCCCCTCTCTTTCCTCATCAGTGCAGAGAGAAACACTTCCTCGTGGGGTCCACGGCGAAGATGAAATGAGGTCCTGTAGGTAACCTGCTTAGCCTGGCGTCACTGTGGTGATGGTGATGATACAGGTGCCTGAGAAGAGTGCCAGGTATACACAACCTCCCCCAAGCTCTCAGCAACGCTATTTTACACGTAAGAAAATATCCACTCTTATCATTGAGAGGACTCATCCCTCTCAGGAGACTGGGTTGTAGTCTAGGTATATTAAGGACCTTCTTGCAATGAGACTGTGAGGGTATTTTTATTCAGGATCTACGCCAAAACTGTAACATCTTGGCTTATAGGATACAATGAGCTCACCCCCGGAATTAATAAGGTAGGCCGAAACTGAAATTAGAAGCAGATGCAAACCCAGTTTTAATGGGGGAAGAGAATGAGCAGAGGAATTCATTTCCAATAATACCTGTAGTTCAAAGAATACTCAAAATAATATCTGAAAGTAAATGATTTAAAAGTTACAAATGAGCATGAGCTGCTGAAGCCAACTCGTGAGTTCATTTCTATGCTGGCAAGGCAAGATTTCTGAGCCCCATTTCCCTCGCTCAGGTCTCTTCTCTGTTCCTCTTTCCCAGTTTTAACATCCTTCTACTCAGCATCCTGAGAGTGGATCCACATTACAAATCAATTTCTGACATGCTCTTGGAGTCATTCCCAGAGGGTCCAAACGAGACCCTCTTGTCACACTCTATGACATTATAAAAAGCAAATCGATGAAACAATATTTTTGCATTAGCATGCTTCTTTCAAGTTTTTGCCCAATGATCAATGATTCAGGTCAAAATGGAGACCTTCAGTGAACGAGGAAAATTACTTCCTCATTTAATGGAGGGAGGGATTGATTTTATGCTTAAGAAGAAAAGGGAAGGAATGGATCTAGAGAATGTGGTCTAACAGGCATTCCCAGGTAAGCTGAAAAAGTCCAGAAATAGACAAGCATGGTTAGACACCCCCCCGCCAGCCGATTAACAGAAGTCACTAAAGTGTGAGACCATTCTTTCGAGAAAGTGCTCCCCAAGAGCAAACCAAATTGCTGGGGATAAAATAGGTCCATTACCTGGCTTTGGAGGCGACAGTCTTTAGAGCGAGAGTGACAGTGGCCGAGCCAGCAGTTCTCGGGCATTCTGCAAAGTCACAGGCCGGTCAAAGGCAGCCAGAAAGTGCTGAGTCACAGAAGTGTGGGAAATGGGCGGCCAGAGCAGAGCCAGTATTTCTCAGGCTGAACAGGACCATAGACAATATGCCCGGGGATGACAACAGAGGTTGCACCCTGATTGGCCAGGTCCTTAATCAAGATGCCACACCAAGAAGCTAGCCTGGGTGACTATTCATAGTCACCGTGAATCGTGCTGTTTGCCTCTGTGTATGTATGGGGATCGTTTGTCCAGAGGGAGCCTCCTCTGAAAGTCACCCCCCACCCGGGAAAGTATCTGGAAGGCACATCGACAATTGTCTCAGCCACACACCTGGCTCTGTGCTTCCTGGTTTCACCTCCAACTGCTGCTCATCCCTACATGAGAAGCATCCCCAGCACGGGCTGAATGACAGGAGGGGGGTCACTGATGCTGCCCTACAAAAATGTCTGGGTGGGGCAGATACGGACAGAATGAAGACACAGAGAACCAGCCCCGGGGCTGGAAGGGTGGAAAGAGGTCCCAAGAATGACTTCAAGCAAGTGGCCCAGATCTCCATGTCCCAAAAGGGCACTGTCCACGGTGCAGGCGTCGTTCTGGGGCCTTACCAGCTTCCCTCTTGCTGTATTTTTATTTTATTTTATTGTTGTTCAAGTACAGTTGTCTGCCTTTTCCCCCTACCACTGCCCCCCCGACCCCAACCATCCCCACCTCCCTCCCCTGATTCCACCCCCCCTTGGTTTCATCCCTGAGACCTTTATAGTTGTTTTCAAAAACCCTTCCCCCTTTTTAAGTGGTGATGTTAAGACAGGCAAGAAGGAAGGGAGAAAAGGCTGCCGTCTTCCATCCAGTGAGCTGCTCTTCCCTCGCATGGAAAGCAACATGCAGAGCTGAGGGCCAGCCCAGATCTGGGACTAGGCTTGGAAAGGAAAGGAAGTGATGCTGACATACCCCAGAGAGGGGCAGTCACTCCAGCACACAGAGCAGTTCCCTGGGCTGTGGGCAGCACAAAGTGAGAAGCAACACCTGGGGCCTACTGTTGTGGTCACCCAGCACTGTGCTGGGTCTGGGAGATAAACCCCAGCCCCGGCCCTCCTGGAGCTCAGGGCCTAGCAGAGGAGAGAGACAGCAATCAAACTGTCAAAGAAACATGAAACTGCTTCACAGGCAGGAGTACCATGGGGGCGTGAGCCTGCACTGGGGTCAGGCAGGAGATGGGCTGTGCAGAAGGTGCAGGGGTTTCCTAGCTGAGAGAGACAAGACAGGCAGAGGAGAGCTCCAGGTGCTGGGAACTGAAGGTAGAAACACCCCGCAGCCGTAGCAGAGGGAGGTTTGGGAGGGAAGAATATTGTTTCACAGACTAGGTGGATTATCTAAAAAGGGTGAATGATCATGCCACAGACTGCCTTCTCTATTCAACGCATTTACTCTGAATTTCTTACACACCTAGCAAAATGCTTAAAAAGGTATTGCTGCCATAGTAAAAATAGGGATAGGAACAAGCGTCACGGTCAGCATTAATATTCCACATCAGCTACCAGCGTTACGAGCCTGTGCTTCACATGCTTAATCTCATGTGATTCGGACAACAATCCTATTGGACAGGGAGCAGCGGAGAAATCTGCCTGCAATCACGCAGCCTGGGTGGGGCGTACCCAGGTCTGAACCCAGGCCCATCTGGTTCAAGGCCATGTACATAAACCAGAGCAGCAGGGCTCAGGAATTTGGCTGAAGGAGATAAAAGGTACCCAGGGGCCACCTTTATCCATATGGTCAGTCCTCGGACCCAGTGACTGAGTGAGCCTCCTGTGACATCACTGCCACACCTGTAAATCTGGGATAATGACATCTGTCAGGTTGTTGTGAGTTTTAAACAAGCACAGGTGAGTCAGGCAGGCTTAAAGCACCACATGAACAAGAGACATTATCATTTGGCAAAACAAATTCTGATATTAACTTCAAAGCAGCCAGGTGAGTGACACCCTCCCAAGACAGAGACATAAAAAAGAGAGAAGGAAAAAAAATCAGAACTACTTCCCCTCACCTTGACCCTGGGGCATGAAAATGAGAGCTCACAGCAAATCCCTGAATTCTGTCTGCCACGTCCAGACACCGTCCCCGTGTTGAACGGGACTCACCCAGGCAGAGGTCTGGCTTTTGCCTTGCCCTTGGCTCTCGGAGGTGACCTCCAAGCCCTTGGATTGGCCTGCCTGGTCAGAGTGTCTGTTTGCCTGGGGGCCTTGGGCCACACCAGACAGTCCAA
Organism: Macrotus californicus; assembly: GCA_007922815.1. Taxonomy (NCBI): domain Eukaryota; kingdom Metazoa; phylum Chordata; class Mammalia; order Chiroptera; family Phyllostomidae; genus Macrotus; species Macrotus californicus. The sequence continues at coordinate 29,608 of VMDR010007473.1, read as the reverse complement.
CAATGTGGTTTATAGTGGGGGCCCTGGTCGGTCAATCACCGCCACAAGACTGAGCCCCAGTGGAAACTCTGGCCACCCGGGCTCAGGTGGGCTGCCCTGGTTGGTGATGCTCCATGTGTACTATCATCTATCGTTGCCAAGAATAGTGAGTGCTTTTCCTGGTTCCCCTAGGAGAGCACAATGGGAAGCTCCGTGCATGGAACTCTCTTGAACTCTTCCCTGTGTACCTCTTCCCTTGGCTTATTTTAATCTCGACCTTTCAAAGTAACTGAGATTGACAGTTTACAGGAAGTTCTGTAAGTTTCTCTAACAAATTATATCATGAGTGTGGTCTCGGGGACCCCCGAACTTTGCAGTCCCTCTGCATTGTCATTTAATCTTCACATAAACGCAAGGAAATAGGTGTTACCCTTCCTACCTCACAGGCAAGGAGATTGAGTAGCTTACAGAGTCCACTACTTGCCCGTCATCCCATATCCAGCGGGCGGGGGACCTGCAGTGAAGTCACCAGGCTGCAGCATCAGTGAAACTCTCACTGGGGCACATAGGGGTGCTGCCACCAGCTGCTAGACCACACCTCAGGCCACCCTGAGAGCTGCCAGCAGGTGAGAAAAAAGCACTATGCTGTCTAGATGCTGGGTGGTACTGTGACCTTACCATTCCACCCCGAGACAGGCCACCTACGACACAGACACCCCAGCAGCCAGAAGCCCGCACCTCAGCCCTTTCATGGTCAGTCACACCAGCCCTCAGGAGCAGAAGCCTGGAGAGCAGTGATGTAATGCCTCCGAGGACAGGACATTCCACCAGGAGGCTGGCCGAAGGACTGCGTCAGGCGAGCAGCGAGGGGGGTGTGCAGGGAGAGGGGGCAGCTGGGGCGGCCAATGGCACATCTGCCCCCACTCAGGGATGGTGTCAGCCACACACCACTGCTTGCCAGAGTGGGGAGGGGCAGGAAGGAGGCTGCACACGCAGCAGATTCCCCCCACCTCACCCCCCCAGCATGGAGACCAAGCTGTGCCTGTCAATCCTGTCTCCGCATCTCGGGAAACCTGGAGTGGCAATGCCCTCTGCCTCCTCACACACACACCGCCCCAGCTATGTGCCATGGCATTATTTTTACAAGAGCAACAGATTTAACCCTGCCCCCCCACAAGCAGCTCTGTGGGCTCTGCTGTCCCCAAAATACACAGCCAAGCAAAATGTCACACTTAAAATCCAGATTTATGTGCTTTGTATATTTTTTGAAAACTCCGCTCCTAATCCATTGTTTTCTATTCTATTTTATACATATATACAAGAACAGAAGAAAAATCTAGTCAATCAGATTACCTTGCTTTTGCTTTATGCTTATTGTTCCAAGAAACCAAATCGTACCTATAAGGGACTCTTAACAAATAACTTTTTTAATAAAGAAAGTTTTTTTCACACAGAAATAACTGAAAAACAGCATTCTTAATAACAGGAATGTGAATTACCATCTGGAAATTTGAAAACGCCCTCAGGGGATAAACTCCGAAATAGGTGCCTTCACCCCGCAGACCCACAGGGGTTCGCGGATGAGTTTCAGGATGTCCGTAAAAACCATGAAATTGAAATTGTTTGCAAAATCATGTGAGTATGCACTCCGGAGTAATTTTTCTGAGGTGAAAGTCTGAAGCTTTCATCAGCTCCTTAAAGGGATCTCTGACCCCAACATGTGAGAGCGACTAGCACACTCAGAGCTGGCACATCCTCGGTCTCATTTATTCTCAAGACATCATTGTGAATTAAACAGGGGAAGAATGATCACCCGCTGGGCAGAAGGCAAAGGGCAGTGACTGCCCCAGTGACTGTCCCAGACAGCACGCGCTTGTCCCTTTATCAGCAGCTCAGTAAACATCACAGCCCCCCCTGAAGTAATGTGATGGTTCACAGGTGTTTCTCCAGCCCAAAGACTTAAAGCTTCTTGAAGACAGAGCCTGGGGGCGATAGGTGTATGTTCAAGCTCTGAAGGTCAAGTTCCTGGGGGCAACGCAGGGCTCCGCCACAGTAAACCGCGCTTGAGAAGTGCTTTTTGGTGAAATGATGATCATGCCTTCCTTGCCCACTGTTTTCACTCCTCAGATGATTCACATGCAGCAAGAATACCTGCTTTGGCTACAAAGACAAAATGTACCCTCTCTGTGTGCCCTGCCGAGTGCCAGACCGCCAGCAGGGCAAGAACATGACCCATCACACTGGAGGCGGGAGGGACGCCATCAGGCATTACATTTACAAGGCCCTGTGTGGGCGGAGAAGCCCAAGATTTCAAGAAAGAATGTGGCTCAATGACTCCCCCCCACCCACCTCTAAACAGAACTAAGGAAAACCTGATTCATCACTTTTCACAGCAGCAAGTAAAAATGATGGAGCCTCGTGGGACACATTTAGACTCTGTCCTTTCACAAAGAAGTGACAATTGGCTGTGATGCCACTTTGTTGCTCCGTTCCCTTCCGGCTTTGAACAGTTTGGACCTGAGCAGCTGGCAACCTGCGGGAGCAACACGCAGGCACAGAGAGTGACCACTAATGCACCTGCGGTTCTTCTGGAGGCTATGACACCGTTCTGGGACCCGAGAGTGGCGATAGGTGTTCCACGCTGTGAAAGTGCCAAAAGCCACTGAACCGTGCACTTTAAAAGGGTGAATTTGACGGTATGTGACATCTCTCTCCATAACGCTGTTACCAACCACAGGGTACCCACCTCCTAACCTCACTGGGTAGCTGGGACAATTGTGCTGCATAGCCCCTGGCACCTGCCTGGCCCTCCAGCTGCTTCGTCAACGTTACTCGATGTGGACGAGGACACGAGGGACGGATACAAACTGATAACAGGCATTGATTCGGGACAGAATCTGAGACACACAGCGATGGGGGGGAAAAGCGACTTTATTTACAATGTGTTAATATTTTGAAGCAGAATGTATTTATGATATAGTACTTGCGTGATTAAAATTCAATTTTTAAAATGCCTGCTATTATGGTTGAAATACATCTTTTTATTAATCATTTCAACTCTTTTGGCTTAACAACTATAACAACACTGATAGCAGCTAAAGCCAGGATGTCACAGTCCTCAGAAGAAACAGTCATTTCTAATACCATTGACTTTGTGGTAACAAAGTACCCCCCACATCCACACAAAAAAACCTGGTAATCAAAGGCAGCAGAGTTGGGACAGGGACAAGTGCCCAGCAGGGAAGCCTCCCCTCCACAATGAAAGAAGAAACAGAAGTGCCCCCTAACATATGTCTCAGTCCAATGTCTGAGGTCACAGGGACGCATTTCCCCGAAACTGAGACCTGAGCCTGCTCTGAGCTCCTGAGTCTTGTCTTGCACTTGGGCTGCAGGTGAAGTGGGGCAGGGAACTCCACAATAATTGCCTTAATCTGCATTTCGCACCTATTTTTAGGCCTTCGTTTTATAGCTTGGTGAAATGAGCAGGTGCAGGGAGATCCAAGTACTAGGCTACGTTGAGATGTTGCGCGAGAGGCAGGAAGACGCTTACTCAAGCAGAACCAGAGCTGGAAGCTACAGGCTGCGTCTGAAGAGGACACCGACCAGGGAGGCCGCTGCAGAGCTCGCCGACTCGCCCACTGGTCCAGTGAAAAGGCTCGATCTCTGCCCCCAAGATTTACTGCTGGGAGGGCTCCGCCTGGACGGACCCGACCATGGAGACCCACACACGCCCTCCTCTTCTGTCTGGCCTGGAGGAGTTCACGGGAGCCCACGGGGGCAACTGGCCTTCACAAGAGCAAGCACTCACACTGCCCACCCCAAGCCGCCGTGAGAAGGCAGGCACGGTTCTAACAGCAGGCTCGGCCCTCATCAGAAAAAGAGTCCAGGTTGGACAATTCCACAGTCACTCAACCTGTAATATGCCGGCCACTGGTGTGGGTGCCACAGATTCATTCAGCAGGGAACAAAGCCAAGTCTCTCTTCTCAGGGACATGACCTTCCAGGGCAGGAAGATAGAAACACAGACAGATAAATGTGTAATGTGTCAGGCAAAGATAAGTGCTAAGAGAAAAACTGACAAAGGAAAAACTGAGGGTGATGGGGGCTGTGGGCTGCTGCTGGAGACAGGGGCCGGAGAGTCCTCTAGACAAGGTGGTAACTGAGCAGGTGCCTGCAGGAAGCCAACCAGTGAACCCTGCAGGTACCTGACGGACAGGGCTCTGCAAAGCAAGAGCAAAGGCCCTGGGGGCATCTGAGGAGCAAGATCCCAAGGGGGCAGTGTCAGGAAGAGGGCAAGAATGAAAGAAGGCGTGAAGGTAAAGGCCACGAGAGCTGGGCAGGCAAGACCTCTGCTTCCACTCTGAGTGACGTGGGGAGGGCCTGCAAGGTTTCGAGCAGAGGAGGGAAATTACTGGACTTGCATTTCACAAGGTCACTCTAGCTGCTGCGGGAGAGCAGACCGCAGGGGTAAAGGGGGCAGGGAGACCCCCGTGTCTGGGTGGGAGGCCACGGGGCCTGGCCCCGGTGGTGGTGGAGGAGGTGGTGAGAAGCAGTAGATTCGGCACATGTTTCCAGGCAAGACTGGTAGGCTCCGTGACGGACCAGAGGCAGGAGGGAAGCGGAGAGTCCAGGGCAACTCCAAGGCTTTGGGTCTAAGAATGTGTGCAAGTCTGAAGGCTGTGCTGCAGGCTGTGGACTGTGACAGTCAAGATGAGAAAAGTTTCACTTTTCCAGAGGAGTCACAGTGCTGTAAGGTCCTAGGCACTTCCTGGAAGCAGCTCGCCACCCGCTCGTGGCAAGGTGAACACAGGGTTCCCAGATATTGTGCCCAAACCCTTTGGCATCAAAGAAACAGCCCTATTGTTTCATAGCCCTCCACTATGAAAAATAGGCTCGTCAGTGCAGTGATTGGAAAGGTGGGAGATGGGAGGGGGCGGCAGGACCCTTAACCCATCATCTCATTGAATCCTGAGCAGGTGCATATTCTCTTCACTTGCAGGTGAAGAAACTGAGATAAAGATGGCAATGCTGGATGAAATATCTAACTCTGAAAAAACTACACACAGGAGAAACTCTTCATAACCTGGGATGGGAAAGGCCTTCCCACACAAGACACAAAACTCAGAAGCCGCCCTGGCTGGCGTGATACAGTTGGTTGGAACACTGTCCCATAACCAAAGGGTCACGGGTTCAATTCCCGGTCAGGGCACATACCTAAGTTGTGGGTTTGATACCCAGTCTGGGGGCATACGATCCCCAGCCCAGGCACATATGGGAGGTAACCAATAGATGTTTTTCTCTTACATTGATGCTTCTCTCTCTCCCTTCCTCTTTCCTCTCCTCTCTCTCTCTAAAGCAATGAAAAAATGTCATTGGATGAGGATTACAAAAAAAAGCAAACAAATAAGAAAAAAAAAGAAAACACTCAGAAGTCATAAAGAAAAAGACTTGACAAGTTTGAATTCATAAAAAATGTTAAGCATCTGCTTGATCAAAGATGAACAAAGGCTAAACTTAAAACTACACACACGCCAAGAGACAAAAACAGAAACAAATCCATTCATAAACAAAACTAAAAGCAATGTCTCGGAGACAATACTTACAACATCAGTAACACAGGGTTGAGGTCTATAATGCACAAAGAACTTACATCAATAAGAAAAAGACAAACCACCACACTTGAAAAAGGAAAAACTATGAGTGTCAACTAATACAAGGAAAAATTCAAGACCCCTGTGAAAGGCTGCTCACCTCACCAGCCCTCAGAGGAATGCACTTGAACGAGAACCTCAGGTTTTCCACGTGGGGGGTTAGGAAAGTTGAGGAGCGCCTTTGGTTTTGGGTGCGAGGGTGGAAAAGCTCTATTCTGGGGGTGGGGGTGTAAGTCAGCCCAGCCCCTTTGGAACACAATTTGGCAGAACCTATGAAGATGTTTCATGGGTGTGTCCTAGACTCAATTATTCTACGGGAAGCCTCCACCTACAGAGGTATCTCCAAACGTATGCACGAGAATACGTCGAGCTTAGTCTCCGCAGCAGTGTTGGAACAGAAAGAAAGAGACAGAACAACTAAATGTCCTTCAGCATGAGGCTATTTAAGCAAATTGTCCATGCTGTCAAATTCTATGAAGACTTTAGTAAAAATGAATTAACTATATGTACTAGCATCAAACATCTCCAAAATCACACTGATAAAAAGTTATAGAACCGTACACATGCACAATATGTTACTCTAGGTGTTAAAAAATAAAACACAAATTATGTATGTGAGCACACATACATATATGGATATAAATGCAAAGAAAAAGGGCTGGAAGTATACACCCTAAACTGTTAGCAGTTAGACTTTTGGAGGCAGAATTCAAATTGGGGGAAGGAGGCAAGAGGAATGAAGCCCTCCACTTATCACTCAGTACTTCCAAGGAAACACTCACGGGTTTGATGTTTATAATTATGAATTCATACCCTGCTTATAAAATTGAAAGTGTTTTAAAAACTAGAGGATGACAGTGATACTAGTACTCAAGCTTTTAAAAAAGATTTTATTTATTTATTTTTAGAGAGAGGGGAAGGGAGGGAGAAAGAGAGGAAGAGAAAGGTCAACGCGAGAGAGAAACATTGATCAGTTGCCTCTCATACGCACCCTGACCATGGACCAAACCCACGACCCAGGTGTGCACCCTGACTGGGAATTGAACCAGTAACCTTTTGCTTTGCAGGACAATGCCCAACCATCTCAGCCACACCAGTCAGGACTTAACCTTTTTTAATGGCAGTGACAGACATCCAACCCAAAGTCACTGAAACACAAGAAAGTGGTGGCTCCCATACTTGAGAAGTCAGGGGTGGCAGCGAGTCCACGCCCCCCCGCAGGCAAGGGCTGAAGCTACGTGGCCAAGCCTCTGCCTCCTGCCCCACCTCCCACTCTCCTTGCCTCAGTTTCTCTTCACTTTCAAAGGATCACCACGTGGAAGACAAGAAGGCCGCTGAAGCCCCAGGCACACATTCTCCCTGTGAGCAGCCCTAGAGCAAAGCAGTCCCAGGAGAAACACATGGGAGTTACTTGACAAGGGTGCTTCCCCCTCCATGAGTGGGGCCAGTGCAATGGAGTACTTCAGTGACCTGCCCACTCCAGGGAGTGAGGAAGTCCCCCTTCCCGATTCCGAGAATGATAGCCCCACGAAGGCCCTGAGGAATAGCTGAGGAGTATCCCCAAAGGAACCAGAACCAGAGGAAGAGAAATGAGAAAGTGTGCCTGGTAGACCAAGGAAAAGACAACACAATCCACAACGGACCAGAAATAAAGAAGCTCTGAAACTACCGCCTAATGTCACACCCTTGTCAGTGGCTGGGGACACCCATCTCAGTCAGCCCTGTGTACGGGAAGGCGGTGCTGGGGGCCAGTCATTCAAGAACTCAGGTAAACCCATCACATTCCTTAACATTCCCTCCAGATTACCACCTGAGAACACAATGAAATACACACTGACAGCTTTGCTGGAGGGAGGGAGGTGAAAGGCAAGATGGGACAGTAGAATGTTTGTAAGATGTGAAGGAAAAAGATGAGACAGGGCCCAACAGAACTTTAAAAGAACAGGAAAATGAGCTACCTACGAAGACTGTTCCTGCAGACCGCCTTAACCGACTTCTTCACCAATAATCACCTCGTTCTGCCTTGTGCAGGGAGCTCTGCAAAGGGAATGGGGCAGCCATCCCGCGGCCCCGACCTCAGAAGTATGCAGCTAAAGATGGACACACTGGGGCAGGTGACCGTCACAGGACACACAGACACGACAAACACGACATCAGTAGTCAACCAACTTTTCTTCCCACAGGATCCAAACACGTAAGGAAAAAAACCTCAGTCAATGATGTTTAAAAACACAATTGGAGGAAGAATAACAGGCACAATTGTAAATTTAGGTTTTCCATGGTGCTTCACCCTTTTCTCACACTCCAGCCATTTGGCTCAACAGACACTTGGTTACTCAAATGCCCTCCGCCTTCTGAAATCCCGGCCATTCTTGTGTTCTAAGTTAGGACATAATCTACATCTGGTGTTACTGAATCAACAAGATCGCCCCATCCCAAACACCCCCCCCACTTTTTTTTTTATTCACTGATTTTAGAGAGAGAGGAAAGAGAGAGAGAGAGAGAGAGAGAGAGAGAGAGAGAAACATCAATTTGTTGTTCCAGTTATTTATGCAAACATTGGCTGCCTCTTGTACGTGCCCCGACCTTGGATCAAACCCATAACCTTGGCATATGGGAGTAATGCTCTAACCAACTGAGCCACCTGGCTGGGGCCCAAACCCTTCCTTTAATGTTGGTTGAATATATCAAGGAAAACAATGCATTCTTTAATTATGTTGGCTGCAGCTCAGTTACGACTGTCCCCACCCAGGCCCTCAGAGCAAGAGAGGACAGGCACTCTGGTGCTCAGGTATAGGGTCGCAGCGAGGTGGGACAATCCTAGCTTTGTCAAGGTAGGAAATGAGGGCAAGCCTTGCCTTGGGTCAAGGAATCTGAGACCTGCTCAGAGGTTCTTCCCATCCCTAACCACCCACCTCTCCATTACCAGGAAAGGGAAAAGGCAGACTCCTTCACATGAGGATGCCTAAACTACTAATTACTAGTCTTTTCCAAACTGGGTAATTAGCAATATATACTCCATTCGTCATCACTTATATCCCATCCCTTTTACAAATAAAGACTGTATGCCCTGGATGGTGTGGCTCAGTGGATTGAGCATTGGCCTACAAACCAAAAGGTTGCTGGTTCGCTTCCTGGTGAGGGCACTTGCCTGGGTTGAGGGACAGGTCCCTAGTTGCAGGTGTGCAAGAAGCAACCAGTCCATGTTTCTCTCACACATCAATGTGTTCCTCTCTTTCTCCCTCCCTTCTCTTTCTAAAAATAAATATATAAAATCCTTAAAAAACAAAAAAAAGACTATGAGCCTTCCAGAACCAGCTTTACTTCGAGTCAATGAGAGAACCAAGAACATAATAAAGCACTTGTGTACAGCCTTCGGAAGCTCACCCTTACCCAGTTCCTTCTCTTCGGGCACACAGAAGAATTACACTTCTGGGCCCTCCTGCAGTTGGGTGGGCCTATGTGATCAGTTTCGGACAAGGGGCTGCCAGTAGCTGCGATGTCACCCCCAAGCTGGAGCACTTAACTGCTGGGGTGAGACCCTTCAGGACTCTTCCTATCTCGGTGACAAGAAGCATGTGTTTCAGTTAGTGCAGCTACGAGGTGACAGAGCGTCTGTCATCCTGAGTCCCTGAGGGACTGCATGGAGCAGCCCCTTTGATGTTTGCCCCACCAACCCATGCAGGACAAGCGAATCAGTGAGAAATAAATTTTCACTATATTTAGCCAATGGGATTTTGTGACTTAATACAAAAGCTTTTTGCCAAGTGGAAACTAAGATACAGACACAAATAAGCAAATTACAATAAAGCAAGATTCACCCTGGCCTGGCCCATCAAAGGCACTTGACCATGCCTGGTGAAGGACTGAATGAGTGACTGACATGAAAGTGGCGGAGACAGTCGCTCAGGGGAGGCTAAGACTAGGAATCATCACTTCCATTTAGGAGTTCATCGGCAAAGGGTGATGAAGCAAAGTAAGTACGAATATTAACAACATAAACATCGGAAAAGCTGCTGGATTACTCGTATTTTTTCAAGTTCATCTGGAGAGGTCCCTAGAACAAGGGTAACCCTTTTGCTCTCAGCCATCCTTCCACCAGGAATCTGAAGACCAGCTGACAATTCAAGCCAGATGGAACTCCCACCCTGAGCTGCTGGGTCTCCACCGGGCCACCTAATGGAAAACGGTTTTCTCCTCACTAAGAAGTATTTTGGCAGATGGACCATGGTGTTGCAGACCACTGGAAGGACTCCCCGGCCTGGTACTCTACCTGCTGCTCCCACTGGTGGCTCCCATTGGCACAGGCCACCCACAGCTCCCAGGGGCTGTTCCTGCTCTCTGGGGGCAGCAGCTCCTCCTGCCAGTGGCCAGCAGCTGCTCTCATCAGCAGGTCACTCAATTCACCTAGGGGCAAAGTAACCAAGTAATGGGATGGTCAATGTGCGCCTCGGGTTGGCAGCTATGGAGGTCCTCTGTGTCTTGCTCCTAGGAGCCTGGATGGCCAGATGGCTAAGACAGCAGGCCTACAAGCACTGCTGAGCACCGCTCCAGAGGGACCACACTGGGTCAGCCTTTGTTGTGGCCTTGGTACTGGAGACATCTGCCAATGAACTGCTCCTTCACAAATCCTCTCCATTGCCCTCCAAGGACTACAGATATAGTTACATTTCTAGCTGCCTGGCATGGATAAGACTCAAGGTCATGAGCCTCTTGAATCAGGGAACATTCTCTCTCCCTTAAGAGGGTCTATCATTATTCTTCAATCTTAAGTGTGCCAAGGCCTGCTCAGTGGACTTGGCAGAAGTCTCAAACTCCCCTTTCTGCATCCCTTCTGCAGGATCAGGAGCACTTCAGTGATGCTAACCCGCTTAACCCAGGTCCCCATGGTGGGTGGAAAGCTTCGTTCTCACTTTGACTTCCATATATTCCTGGGTTACCATCCTATGGGACAGGCATCTTCTAGGGATTAAAGCATCTAAATATCACCGGTCTTCACAAGTATCTCTTACTGTTCCTACCCAACCTAACAAGGCAGCCCACAGTGGGCTGGAAAAATACACCAGCACAGGTGAAAGGAACCTTGGGGTCTGGTTCCTGACTTACCACTCAGTAGCTGGAAAACCTGAAAAAATAACCTCCTCCTGCCCTGGCTGGTGTGGCTCAGTTGACTGAGTGCCGGCCTGCGAAGCAAGGGGTCGCTGGTTCAATTCCCAGTCAGGGCACGTGCCTGGGTGGTGGGCCAGGTCCCCAGTAGGGGGTGTGTGAGAGGCAACCACATGTTAATATTTCTCTCCCTCCCTTCCTTCTGATCTAAAATAAGTAAATAAAATCCTTTTTAAAAAGACATTAAAAAACAATAACCTTTCTAGCTAAGCCTTGGTTTCTCCACTTGGGAGCTGGTCAGACCTGCTCTACCTCCTTTAGGGGACGGTTGTGAGACCGACCTCAAATTAATGAATGTGAAGGCTCTTTCAAACCACTGTACAACATGGACTAGTATTGTTCGCTTAATCTTTAATTTGCAAGACATGCAAATGTTTAATTCACAAAAAAAATCCTTATTGATGGCATAAATGCTCAGATGGCAGCACTCGAGTTTAAACAGCTCCTCTGCCCCTTTCGTGTGCCAACTGCCACAGGGCCACAGGAAGGTTTCAGGCCTGGTCCTCAGTCCCTAGCGATTTACCCCAATCAGGGTCATTAGCCAATTTAATTCTGCTGTACTGAAAATGAGAGTGGAGAGGACTTAGCGTGTCATCCAAGCCATGTCCCACGGGAACAGGGAGGGAAATTGAGGTCCAGAAAGATAACAAATAACCAGCAACAGCTATCACACTTAGCTAACACTTGTGGTGTGTGTTTCTCTGTGTTGGAGACTTGCTTAGGACCACACAGCAGGACTATGGCCCGGCCACGTCTGGAACCTGAGTGCAGATGTCTCTCCACGGGTGTACATACAGATCCATTTCTCTGCATTTGCCCTCTTAGTCCGGCCTCTCTGTTAACAACTTATCTTTTGTGATTCTCACATTGAGAGTCCTGAAGAGCAGAGAGAAAAGAGGAACCAAAAAATTTGAGACAGTGGGCAGAACAAGATAACATTACAGGAGCCAGCCCTGGGGAACTGAGGCACAGAGGAACGGCGAGGAAAGGAAAGACACTCAGAACACAGATGCCAAAGTGAGGGTGGCTTGAAATGACTGCCAGCCATCTAGAGAGTACTACAGAGAGTCTAGCAGATGTACTAAGAGATGTGCTGGGGAATTACAGGAAAAATACTGTTCCTGCCAGACAGAAACACATATTTGAGCCCTAGGACAACACAGAAGAGTGATTATCTAGGTCTCTAGAACAATTTTTATTAGCCTCAATCAATAAAGACTGAAAAATTCTAGAAAGTCTTCTCATACCATGCTTACACTATTGCAGTAGCTAGTAAATTGCTGTAGCTTTTAGTTTGAAAGGACTCACCTCTGTTCATGATTGCTACACCTACAACTACTACTGCCTGCTTTCTACTACTATACTACACACACACACACACACACACACACACGTCCTCATCTGTGGCCTTTGTGCTCCAGGACACTGATAAGAGCCTCCCTCCCAAGCCACTCCTCCAGAGGAAACTTGGAAAATCTGCTCCTTTAGCCGGGGACTGGCTGAAGCTGGCTGGAGTGGGGCCGGTCCCAGGTTGTCCAGTCCCCAAACCCAGTGGGGTTGCCGTCTCAGAGGCAGGTGTCCAACAGATGGCCAGGGTCACCCCTGGTTCTTTTACTCTGGACCCAGCATTTAAATCCTGGCCAATCCACAAGCAGCTAGAGGGCTTTGGTGATGCCATAGTGCACAGCAGGGTGAGATGTCAACAAGGGTTTAGAGGCCAAAGCTGTTTATCTCCCACTGAACTTGACCCCGCGTCAGAAGAAGGACAGCCCTGACCTGGTTCAAAGGCAAACTGCAGCTCTGGCCAAAAGCAACACATTTCTGACCTGCTGTTGAAGAGTGAGAGGGGCATTTCAAACAAGAAACACATCAACCGACAGCCAAGGACTTAAAATGACATGAGATTCCATCGGTGCCTTGTGTAAAATTGAATGCCAGGCCCTGCTAACCCCCAACTTGACAAACACTGAAGGGTTTTGCCACAAATAGTTCCACCTACTCTCTACCATGCTGACTCCGAGCCATTTCTCCATCCGGACTAACATCTCCCTGCCTGCCCACAGGAGTGGGAACCCCAGGGCCCCAACTCCGCAAGGCGACCTGTCGGAATCAGAATACCTTCCCACAATCAGAATGCGCTGCTCCTCTGTTTAAAGCTACAACAAATAAAGGGAGTTTTTCTTAACCCTGTGCTGTTCCCCACCCCCCAACCCCCACCAGCTACAAAAATCTAACTCCTGCTTGTTGCAGAAACTCGAATTCAGAGCTGTAAGGCTGAAAGAGTGAACATCTGAAACTCGGCCTCCGGCAATAGCCACTATTAACGATTGGAGAAAGGAGAGTTTCGTTTCACTTACAATCTGGCAAAAATCTATGAGAGCTACGTATCTGAATAGATACAAGTGAAGAAATGGGATTTTAATTTTGTATCGTATGTAACAAAATAAAAGTGTTCAAAAACGCCACCTTACTCTATTAATAGAGTACTTAGGACTTTAAAAATAGTTAAAAGGAAATGCATCTAAATAAAAGGTCATTAGGATGGTCCTCACAAGTTCACGTAGAGAAAAACAAAGGCTGATAAATGTCTAACCTAGAAATTCAAAAGCTGTAAACCAGTTGAAGCTGAATTATCAAGTAGCCAATACCTAGGACCAACTACGTAACTTGGGGAGCTCAGTGCAAAATGAAACGTGAAGTCCTTTGTTCAAAAAGTATTAAGAATTTCAGAAATGATGAAAACAGAGCACTCAACCAGCACATGGCCTTCCAAGCACAGGGCCCTGTATGCCGGCACAGGTCACGCACACACCAGTTAAGCTGGCCCTGCCTGTATACATCAACTTAACCATGTGATTACCAAGTGTTTACTTTGTATTTTTAAGGCTTCAGATCTACTGTATTTGCCTTTGAGGCTGTTTATTATATTTTCTTAAAATGTACAGCTTTCTCTAACCAATACATTCGCAGGATGGTAAGAAGGCCAGGAAAAATGGTAAAAAAAGTGTATTTTTCACTTGATGTTGATTGAGTTATATGTTTTCTGATATACTTTCCAGTTGAAATGAATTAGCTATGCAGCTAGCATTGGAGAAATACAAAACATTCAAGAATAAAATTTTAAGCTCCATTTCACATCCAAAAATCTACATCCGAGATTATTTACATGAGATAGTTTCCTAGGAGATATTTTGTAATCTAGTTTTTCCTTAAATAACAAATATGTGCTTCCTTCCCCGTCCTCCAATGAGCCGTCGCTAAATAGACTTCCCTTAAAAGTAAAGGCAAAGAAAATCTATCACTTGGCAGATCAAACTGTATAAAATTAAGAATTCTCTTTAGCGCCTTTAAAGTACAAAAGGTTCATTTTACAACAAAAAAAAAGTTGCAACGTAAAGTAGGTCTTCCTAGTGCCTCCCTGGGTCATTTAAACGTGTTCCTATGTTTAATATGAGCTGGTTGACGCATAAGAATAGTCTGATCTTTAATACATGAGAAGAATACCAAGAATTCCTTCTAAGCTGCTATAAAAGGCTAGTAAACGCCAGCAAAAGGCCTGGACCACATTCCTTGGCGATTATCAGTCTGAGGGGGAGGCAGAGAAAGAGGGGCCAGTGGTTTGCAAAAGGCCTCGATGATAACCAAGCCTCTTCCATTGGGAAAAACAGCTGCAGAACCTCTTCTGTCTGAAGCAAAGGACAATCACTTTTGTTCCTGAAGTTTGTCCTTCTGATAGACTAGCTGATCACATCGTCCTGAAATTCCCCACCCTCTCAGTCCAGGAAAGGCCAGGACAGCTCTCCACACTCAAGCTGGCATGCTGACGGACGCATCTCAGGATCTGGGGAATTTAATTTGTTCAAGCTTCCCTTGGGGCTCAGTACAGTCACTCAATGCATGTTGCTGCTTTGCCTGAGGCCAGAGAACATGCAAAGGGAGGCAACTCTAACTGGTCAGCCTGAGCTCTTCTTGGGGTCCAGGGCTAGTGGCTCCTTCTGATGGAGAGAGGCACACAACCTATTTCTTGAGAACCTCGTGCACGCCAGAATCAACTCCAGGCCCTCTGTGCAGACGATGTTATGAGCCCGACAAAAGCTTACCATTTTGCAGATAAGGAAGCTGACTATAGCTAGTAAGGTAAGAGGCACTAGGGTTACCAGCAGGTAAGACTGGGCTTCAAATTCAAGTCAAATGAACTTCCCAAACCCCTGCCTTTCATCAGTGGCAACACTCAGTGCAGGCAAGAAGGCAGGGCTTTGTCTCCCAAGAACTTAAGGGCTGGGTGAAAAAGGTGAAGGGATTAAGCAAAAAACTTACAGACACAGACAACAGTATGGTGATCACCAGAGGGAAGGGGGAGTGGGGGAGGTGGGAGAGGGTACAGGGGGATAAACGGTGACGGAAGGAGACATGACTTGGGGTGGTGAACACACAACACAATATACACAGAGGGTGTGTTATAGAGTTGTACATCTGAGACCTCTATATTTTTATTCATCAATGTCATCCCACTAAATTCAATAAAATAAAAGAAATAAAAATAAAAGAATAAAACCACTACAAGTTACCTGCATTTCCTTATCACCAAGCATCAGCAATGTCAGTGAGAAGTAATTCCTCCTCGAAAACAAGTATGTTGTTGGCTTAAGTTATAAACAATTCCTGCAGTTACTGTTGTGTTTGAATGATAATATGTAAGTAAGCTTCAAATTAGCACATGTGCGTTATCTCTCCTTTGACAAATATTTTACCTACGTGAAAGGTAATTTGAAGCTCCCCTGGCTTTGACACATGCAAACTCAGACTTCGACCGATTTCAAAATAAATACATCATAGGTCAGAATATTTTGATTCCACTCCGATTTCAAAATAAATTCATCATAGGTCAGAATATTTTGATTCCACTTCAGACACAGTTTCTGTCTCCATCTCTGCAGCACTGTATATTCCCATGTTGAAACAGATTTAAAATAAACAGTGATGGCACAGTGATTGTAGAAATGAGAAACACAGGATTTAGGTTACTTCCATTCAGTCACCTGTGACTACTGGGACATTTTGTTTGTGTGTCAAATTTAAAACAGTACAAGAGTGGACTGCAAGATGTACTAATTTTGCTTGGTAAGCACAACTTTTAACGCAGCTTTTAAATATTTTATTAAATTTCAGTAGTATCTTTAAAACAAATGTATTCTTTTTCAATCCTTCATTGTTTACAAACTAAAGGGAAAAACATTTAAGAAAATATTGACTACTCATTACATACTTTTCCCGGAAAACAATTTTGTCATTCAGAGGAGAGGAATGTGAAAAATTACCTGCTCCAGGTGTCAAAGATACCAGGTGAGCTTTCACTGCACTCTGTTAGACTGACCCCAGTGCACAGAAAGGACCAGCTCAGACCTGGGACCACCAGAGTGTGACCCAGCCCCGAGATCAGCTCTTCATCCGCATTGTTGAAACATGCTTCAGTCTCTTCTTGTAAGTTAAGAATGCCCTTACAAAGGAATTTATGACTCTACAATGATCCTTACCTTTGACCCAAAGCACATGCTCCATGCAAAATTGATGCTTCTCTTCAAATTCGAATAATTCCAAATTTTTCTCAAATACAAAAGACCACCAAATTCCCAATCTCAGACACTGGAGGCACCAACATTGACGACCCTTTCTCAAACCTCCACTCTCTCCCCCCTACCCTCCTACCCAGCTGTCCACTAGGCTTTTCCAAGCCTGCTATAACCTGATAGCACACGGTCTACGTCAGCTCATGTTTGCAACTACTCGATTCCCAGGCCCAACATGAAACACTTCGGCAAGACCAGAACCATCACCCCACCGTTTGAATCTCCTCTCTTCACCGACCTCTTAACACAGTCCTGGGTATGTCGTGAAAGCCGGTGGCTCCTTTAAATTTGTTTAACAAGTACTAAAACAATACTTACTGTAAGTCAAAGAATTGAATATAAATTTGTTGTTGGGAGGTACGAATTTAAATAACAAAGTGTAATACCTATCACAGTAGTAAACCCAAACATGTAATTACCACACAACCCAACAATCACACTCTTGGGCATTTATCTCAGAGAAAGAAAACTTATGTTCACACAAAAACCTGTACACAAATGTTCACAGCAGCGTTATTTGTAACACCAAGAATTGGGAAAAGCCTGCATGCCCTTCATTAGGTCAACGGTTAAACAAACAGTGGTACATACATACCATAGAATGCTGTTCAGCAAGAACAGGAATGAACTACTGAAACACTCAGCAGCTTGGGTACGTCTCCAGGAAGTTATGCTGAGTGGACAAGGCTAATCCCAAAAGGTTGTAAACTGTGTGATTCCATTTATATAACATTTTTTAAATGATAAAATTTTAAAAATGGAGAACAGATTAGTCATTGCCAGGGAATGCTGGGAAACAGAGGGATGTGGATATACTTATAGAAGGGCAACGGGAGGTTCCTTGGGACAATGGAACTGTTTACTATGTTGATTGTGGTGATGCAAACAAGAACCTACACACGTGATTAAATTGGACACACTCAGACAAATGAGCACACCCAGCATGGGAAATCTGAATAAGAGATGGACTGTATTGATGTTAACAAACTGGTGGCTACGTTCTACTACAGTTTCGCAAAATGTTACCAATGGGGGGGAATTCGATAAATGGAACGTGACATGGGAACTCTGTATTATTTCTCACAACTGTATGTGTTTTTTAAAGTGTATTGTATTGATTATGTTATTATAGTTGTCCCAATTTTCTCCCTTTGTCCCCCTTTACCCAGTACCCCCCTTGCCTCCAGCAATCCCCCCACCTTAGTTCATGTCCATGGGTCATGCATACAAATTCTTTGGCTTCTCCATTTCCCATACTATTCTTAACATCCCCCTGTCTATTTTGTACCTACCAATTATGCTTCTTATTCTCTGTACCTTTCCCACCGTTCTCCCCACTGATAACCCTCCAGATGATCTCCATACCTATGTTTCCGTTCCTGTTCTGGTTGCTTGCTTAGTTTTTTTTTTTTTTTTTTAGATTCAGTTGTTGAGAGTTGTGAATTTATTGTCTTTTTAATGTTCATAGTTTGGGTCTTCTTTTTCTTAAATAAGTCCCTTTAACTGTTCATGTAATACTGTCTTGGTGATGATGAACTCCTTTAGCTTTACCTCCTCTGGGAAGCACTTTATCTGCCCTTCCATTCTAAATGATAGCTTTACTGGATAGAGTAATCTTGGTTGTAGGTCCTTGCTTTTCATCACTTTGAATACTTCTTGCCAGTCCCTTCTTGCCTGCAAAGTTTTTTCTTTTTTTTTTTTTTTTTTGAGAAATCAGCTGACAGTCTTATAGGAACTCCTTTGTAGGTAACTCTGCTTTTCTCTTGCTGCTTTTAAGATTCTCTCATCTTTAACCTTTGGCATTTTCATTATGATGTGTCTTGTTGTGGTCCTCTTTGGATCCAACTTGTTGGGGACACTCTGTGCGTCCTGACTTGTATGTCTATTTCCTTCACCAAATTAGGGAAGTTTTTCTTTCATTATTTTTTCAAGTAAGTTTTCAATGTCTTGCTCTTCATCTTCTCTTTCTAGAATCCCTATGATTGGGATGTTGGCATATTTGGAGACAACCCAGAGTCTTGGGTTGAATTCTTGTTTCTTCTTTCTGTTCTGGTTGAATGTTTATTTCTTCCTTATGTTCCAAATCATTGATTTGAATCCCGGCTTCCTTCCCTTCACTGTTGGTTCCCTGTAGATTTCTCTTTATTTCACTTTAATTTCTTCCTTTTGTTGTTGCCGGACTCAATGAGTTCTTTGAGCATCCTGATCACCAGTGTTTTGAACTCTGCATCTGAGGTTGGCTATCTCTGTTCCATTTAGTTCTTTTTCTGGGATTTTGTCCTATTCTTTCATTTGGGCCATATTTCTTTGTCTCAATTTGGCAGCCTCCCTGTGTTTGTGTCTGTGTATTAGAGCTGCTTTGACTCCCTGTAAAAGGCACCTGTAAATTGTGTGAGGCAGAGCCTTAGGTAATCACCAGGGTGGGGCAACCCACTTCACTGCTTTGTGGCTTTGTGTGGGGGGAGGGCTCGGATAAGGGACTGTGCCGCTCCTGGCTTCTGGGGATTTGCCCAGTGCTTACCCCATTTCCAGTCCCTTCACCCATTTCCTCTATGCAGCTGGCACCCTTCCAGCTGTTGCCCTGGTGGTGAACCCCAGAGTGGGTGGGTCTGCATATGTTTTAAGACAGTGCAGCCCCTTTAAGCAAAGTTTCCTGAAAATCCAGCACTTTCTTCCACTGCCTCAACCCCCACTGATTTTTACAGCCAGAAGTTACAGAGATTTATCTTCCCAGTACTGGAATCCTGGGCCTGCGTGGTCTGACCTGGGGCTGGGATCACTTGCTCCCAAGGTATCCCTCCTGATTTTTACCCACCACATTCCAGTCAAGATGGAGGAGTAGGTAGACACGCTTCACCTCCTCACGCAACCACAAAAAGGAATTACAACTAAATCTCAAAACAAATAACACTCAGAACCGTCAGAAAATTGAACTATATGGAAGTTTGACTACCAAGGATTTGAAGAAGCCACATTCATCCAGACGGACAGGAGGGGTGGAGAAGCGGAGACAGGGCAGAGAAGTGGAGACGTGCCAGGGAGGCGAGGAGACGCAGGGTGGCCTGGAGGGGCAGAGGAATGGGCATGGGCTGTCTTACAACCGCATCTGAACCTACAATGAGCTCAACAAAAATTTCAACTAGAGGAGTAGTGAGCCAACAAAAATATCTCCAAGTAGTAAGATGTGTTTATTTAACAAACTCTAATGTGATCCCTACTAACTGCCAGGTAGCATTTTAAGCACTTAAATGTTAACTCATTGAGACCTCCTAATAACCATATGTGGCATGTAGTACTATTATTCTCATTTTACAGATGGAGAAACTGAAGTACAGAGAGGTCATATAACTTGTCCAAGGGACACACAGCAAGTACCGTATTTTGTCATGTATAATGTGCACTTTTTGCCCAAATTTTTTAGGGAAAAATAAGGATACACATTATACATGGGTAGTACTAATTCTGTATCTATATAAATGTTTTTAATTCTTTTGTTTATGCTTCTAGGTTAAAAGTGTAACTCTAGAAAGCAATAACGATATCCATATATTCAAAAACAAGTGCTAAAATTCCTTTATAATACAAAAAACAAGTATTTAAATATAAGTAAACAAAAAATTGAAATAAAAAATTAAAATCAAAGATTTTTTTTTCCTGAAAGTTTGGACCAAAAATGTGGATGCACATTATGCATGGGAGAACATTATACATGGCAAAATATGGTAAATTAATGGATGGAGTCCGATTCCATGGCACTCTAGATCCAGAAGTCTCCCCTTTGAGATCTCTGCATTTCACTCTTGAAGGCTGAGGGCTGCCGAGCAGATTAGATCCTGAATCCTGACAGTGGCTCTTCTAGAAGATCACCAGTGTGCAAGCTGAAAATATGACACACCCTTCAGATCATACAGCCAATCATGAACTTCACATGCTGTCAACTTTATAGAAAGTAAACAGACTGACTGGATTCCGATGTAAAACCTTTCCCTGGGTAGGCGGGTGAACACTTCTAACACTCAAGAGGAACTTGCCATGGAGTAAAGTGGGCTCTTCCTTTTGTCATTTTTGCCAGTGGAAAATGGAGAGGACAGTTGGGCACATTTGGGAGCACATTTCAGAAAGAAAGGGTGAGGAGCCCTAACAAGCACAATGCATCTGGGAGCAGATGAAAGGGGAAAGCTGAGACAAGACCGTGTAATTGCGTCACGCTTCACACACCCCTGCCCCAGCTCGGCTGCCCTATCACCGGAGCACCGTGTCTTCTCTGGCACTCTCGGAATGGCTTCCATTAGCTTCTCGTCTTATCAGCTTCGAGCCCACAGCCTCTTACAAATGCTGGCCAATGCGGGCCCAGGGGACTGAAACCCAGAACCTATGTGGCATTCCAGAGTTGCAGGCCTATAGCAAGGCAATCTGGCTTAGAAGATTTTCAGATAATCAAGTGGGGAGGCAGGAATGTCACGGCCCTGTGGGTGGACATGGGACATTCATCAAGAAGACAAGTACCATGAAGCCGCAGTCTGCCTTTCCCACTGGAGAGGTGTAGAGCTGGGATGGGTGCATGTGTGTGCATCTGCATGTGTACAAACCAAAGCTGTTTCAGCAGAGAAATCATTTCCCAAGGCTTAATGCTAGAAAGATCCAAAAGAGTGCTGGACCCTAACCTTTCACAAGACAAATTCCCAACCAGAGGGCACTGCAACTTAACACTAATCATGAGAGCTCAGGCTCAGTTTCCACTGGCTAAACCATGTGAACAGTATGTTACCCATGGTGCCAGCTGATACGATGCACCATTCAGAAAAAAAGGAAATGCACACCAGGGAGTAGGGGCCAGACCTTATTACAAGCAGACCTCCGAGATATTGCAGGTTTGGTTCCAGGCCACCACAATAAAGCAAGTCATAATCTTTTTGAGGGTGGAGGGTCTTGCCTTCCTCTTGCATACAACAATGCAGCATGTGCGGAGTGCAACAAGGCGAGATGTGTCTGTAGTTTCTAAGGCAGGTGCTCCTAGAGATTCTCAGTCAAGCCTTGAGGCACCAGTTGATGAAAATTGGGTCTAATCATGAACTCTGGGCTGGAAGAAACTAGGTGAAACAAGGTGAAGAAGAATGTGAAAGTTCTTCACATTCCGTAATTTTAAGAAAGAATCACGGGGAATGGAGTTGGGAATGGTCGGCAGGAAGATGGAGTCTCAGCTTACTCTGTCATAGATAACCCCAAATGACTCAGGCCCTTGTGTCAGTTTTCATGCTGAAACAGGATTTCCTTTGCATCAAGGACCCGAAAAATTCTGCTCCCAGATGAGAGGTAAACAAAGAGGCTTACATTGCCCGCCCTCCATCTGCACCTCTCATTTTGGCAGCTGGCGTGAAAATACATGAGACCTGAAACCTGTGTCAGCTACCCTGTGAAGAGACCACAGACGTGACAGCATCACTGGGCATGGTGAGGTAGAGGCATGGAAAGACCCTGGTCCCTGAAGACACCACTGAACCGCTAAACCAACCCTGGGCCACCTGCCTCCAGACCTCTTGTTAAGTAGATGATAAATGTCCTGCTGGTTTCAGCCACCGTTTGTTGGGTTTCTGTTGGCAGCCAAACATTTCTTCATTGGTATAGCCGCCTCCCCACAATGATTCTGCTCAACAGTTGTATGATAGCTGCCAGGGTCACCTTCCCTACCTGGCCCAAAGCTGAAGCTTGGATGAAACCTGAAGGTCTCTTTGTCCTCATATCCAAATCTAAAGCCCCCAAGTAACAGTAGGTAACACCTACAAACCCAGCCTGCCTTGTCACCTGGAAATCTGGGGCTGGTGCCAAAGGCACAATAGATAAACACAAAGACACAGATAGAGGGTAGGGGGAGCAGGACAGGGAGAAGGGGGTGTATAAATGAAAAGAAAAGAAATGGGAAACATGTGTCCTTTAAGAATGTGTATTTTTTAAGAGATGCCCTCATGCTTTTCAAAATCAGCATGCTCTGAGTAAGAAGCCACTTTGTGCCTGATCTCCGCCATCACGTGGCTCTGGAAAGGCTAAATCCCATCCGTGGAGCCCCTTGGCCACATGGTGCAGACATGTGGATGACCGATGGGCTTCTTGCATTGGCTATGCATGACTTGGCGAGGCAAAACATATTTTATATTAGCTTAGGTCCTGACATTCTATCATGTTCCCTGTCAAGAGGCCAAATAGTTGTTGGAACCCTGTACACCAAGTGACATATAACAGAACCCTAGCAAAGGGGACAGCTCTTTGTCAAATACCCTTAAATTAAAGGCTCTCCTTACCTCTCCCACCTCCACTGCAGTGGTCTGGTTGGCTGGGCCAGGAGCAGAAGTCCCCTAAAGAAAGGTCACCATCCTTGGCCAATATCTAAGGTACTTTTCAAAGAAGCAATGTTACAAGGTGTGGGGCTATTTGCAATTAGCTTGCCCTTAGCCCTGTGCATCACTGAGTCAGGAAGAAAACTGAGACAGAGCAGGCAGCCCAGGCTGGATGGACCATGGTGGAGGCTGAGCAAACAGCCTCAAAATGATACTTTCCTGTTCCAGCCACAAGCTAGCTTCAGTGAGCCTTCTCCTGCCATCCCAAGGGACATTCTGTCAGGTTGTAAGCGGAGAACCTCAAATGCCACCTCACATGACACTGCCCAGAATGCCTGTGACCGGGTGGCTGGAGTGTCTGTGCCCTCCCTGAAGGGTGTCAACGTTCTCACAAGGACGCTAGGTCCTCGCAGACAGGCAGGATCCCTGCAGGACACCTGCCAGCGAAGGCAACTCCTGGTGAGGAGGCTGGCAGTTCTCTCAAGTGCTTTCCTCTCTGCCCCCAACCCCCAGGCACTGCCATCCTCAGCCTCTTCTGTATTTCCTAGGTGCCTGCTGTATGCTCAGCACCAGGCAGGGAGGTATGGAGTGATGTCAGGAAACAGAAGGCAAAGCCTCTGCCCTTCGGACAGGCAACATTAGGGAATCAATGAGAGAATGGACTGCTGGTGGTGTGGGAAATCCACTGACAGGTGTTCAGAGGAGGGAGATCACAGAGAAAGGGATGCACAGTGAAGACTTCTCAGAAGAGGTTAAGACTTGAGCAAAGGTTCAGAAAGGGCTGAGGGCCAGACAGGGAGGAAAGCGAGAGGGGGAAAGTGACGGCAGAAGTGTCACCGTTATAAGGAACACGGTGGGCTCAGAGTCCAGGAAATAGCCAGCATGGGTGGCATCCGAGGTGTAGTGAGACGTGAACCCACAGACAGGAAGTGCCACTTGTGGGCGGGGCTAATGCACAGCATGCCAACAATGGGTGGTCTCTCTGCCCCTGAACACCTCTGTGTCCCCAACACCTGGCGAATGCCTGGTTCATGGTCAATGCTCAATAAACATTGATGAGTGAACAAATAAAATCATTCGGCACCCTCAACCATGCTGGAGGTCACAAACCAAAACACAAAACAATACCTCAAGGCAGAGACTGCAAACTGAAACGCCCACAGAGCCAGGCAGGCAACAGAAGTACAGCTGGCCAGGAGTGAGTGATAAGCAGAGGACACTCCTGTTGAACAGATGCCCCACCTTCATGGGGGACAGTGCCTACCAAACTGCAGCCCGCCAAGCAATTTACATGAGCCAAGTGTTGCCAGATCCTTTGATTCTCATGTGAAATCCCCCAATTTTTAAATGATAGCAATGAATTAAAACCAAAACACATCATTTGGAGCCATATTCAGCCTGTTAGCAATCTTTAGCTACCAGAATAAATTTTTTGTTCAAGAAGTTTTATAGTCTAAAAAAGTCCCCAAGAAAAATTGAACTGTGGTGACAGAGGAAAGAAGGGGTTTCCTGCAGGGGCAGGAGCCTATGGACCAGAAGGAATACACACAGGGAATATTGCAAGAAGTTGGAAATGTCCTGTATTTTGGTCTGGGTAATGTTTACAAGACTGAGGACAAATCTCAAACTTCACTAAGCTACAAACCTAAACGTTGTCCACTTTACTATATGTAGGATATAACTCAATTTAAAAAGTAAAATGACCAGTATTCAGTCCCCAGAAGCTGAATAAAGGACTCTCTAGCAGGGGTGTCCAAACTTTTGGCATCTCTGGGCCACACTGGAAGAAGAAGCATTGTCTTGGGCCACACATTAAATACACAAACACTAATGAAAACTGATGAGCAAACAAAGGTTTTAAGTCAATTCATGATTTTGTGTTGGGCCACATTCATAGCCATCCCGGGCTGCAGTTTGGACACCCCTACAAAGTGTCCTTTCAGCAATGCTGAGAGTCTTTCCTGCCCCTCCCTCTTTGCACCCTGCTGCCACCTGCTTGTCCTTTAAGAGGTGACCTGGGGTGCACCTCCAGCGCCTCCTCCTCTTCTATCCCAGCCTCATGCAGGTCTGAGCTTGGCCCATTGGGGCGCTCCCAGTGACACCGCCCAGTGAGTGACACCTTTCCTGGGCCTAGCACTCATCACTTCCTTGTCTGCCTCCCTCAGAGTGCCCAAGGTTCTGGGGACAGAGACTGGAGCACACAGTGTGCATCCAATAAGTGTCTGACCCACAGCTCACCCTCCTTCCAGCAATCAGCAAGTAGGGAGATGCCTTCTCCCCCACCCCACCTCTATTTGCCTGGAAGAGACTGATCAGAGAATCTGGAAACATGAGATCTGAAGAACAATGCTAGGGCACTAGCTGCTTCCTGAGTGAGAAGCTTAGGGCAGGGGAAGGAGTGGTGGTGGTGGTGGAGAAACACGCATGAAGGGTTTAAAATCTGGTTCCCTTGCAGCCAGCTGTGGTGACTTGCTCCTGAGAGAGAGGAAGTGGGTGGAGGACTCTTAAATCCCATCCCTGGTGGAAGCCAGTGATGCCAGCCTCCAGTACACACAAGAATCACCGCAGGGTTTGTTAAAAACAGATTCCTTTGAACAACAATAAAGTAATTAAAAAAAAAACAGATTCCTGCCCTGGCTGGTGTGGCTCAGTGGATTGAGCACTGGCCTGTGAACCAGAAGGTTGCCAGTTCGATTCCCAGTCAGGGCACAGGCCTAGGTTGCAGGCCAGGTTCCTGGTGGGGGCGTGAGAGGGGCAACCACACATTGGTGTTTCTCTCCCTCTCTTCCCTTCTGTCTAAAAATAAATAAATAACATCTTAAGGGAAAAAAAAGCAAATTCCTGGGCCCACCCCAGAGATAAGGACTTCAGGTCAGGAACAGGCCCTCAGAATCTTCATTCCTAACCAGCTCCCAGTGGATGCTGGTGGTCTGGGGACTCCCTCGCGAGCGGGACCAGACCAGACCAGACAGACCACAGCTAGGACGCTGTACAAAGCACCACGGTGCATCAGTGTTCTTTCAGTTGCTCATTTAACAAATTTTATTAAATCTCTACCATGTGCAAAGCCATGTAAGTGATGCAGACATAATGAGAATGAGTGGCTGTGTTCTCTCACCTTTGGTCACCAGAAAATGGACTGCTACTCCGCAGTGCCCTTCACAGGATCTGCTGTTGAAGCAGAAAAGGACACCACCTTTCAGCCACTCCCAAGTGCTCAGATGGGCTCAGATTCAAATTCCTGACTCTGAGAGTAAAGTTTTCAAGGTCCACTCCCATCAGTGAGCTCGAATCTTTCCCCAAAGGTCTCCCATTGAAAGAATGATTTTCTTGACTTGCCCTTGAACATACCCCCTCCTTCAATTTAACCACAAGAAGAGTTGGTTGTAGATTTCCGTTCCCCAGGCTGGTCAGGAAGACAGATGAATTTCCCCAGACACCAAGCCAGCAAAGGGTCTTCTGAAGAGTCAGAGGGCAGAGGCAGCTTTCCAGCAGACAGGCGAGCACACGACTCTGAAACAGCACCCTGCCCCTGTCCCAGGCAGGAACTGTGTTCTGACATATTCAGTTACGAGTGAGTGCCTGGGCATTAAATCTAAATGGCCCACGATATGGAATGCTCAGGCGGCATGCAGTCGGATTATTTATGCCCTCTGCACCTGTGGAAGCTGAGATTTAATTATTTATATCGTGTTAAATTTCCAATCCTGGGCTTCCAGTCTGCAGATGAATAAAGCACCTCAGTTAAACCGCGGGGGACTTTCGGTCACAACTCAGCAGGGGCCGGAAAAGTTAGCAATTTCAGCGCCCCGGGAAATCATCTCACTCTCTGTCTAAGGATGTCCTAAGAAATTCAATCATGTATGGAGAGTAGCAGAAACCTTTTGAAGTGACAACACCTGCACAATTCAATTCTGTCCTCTCAATGAAAATGTAACTCAAGAGGTAAAGGCACAACCTCTGACCGTAGACATGATGCTCTGTTAGATTAACTCTCCTGACACATATCTGACTTGTCAGAGGGCCACTGGCCAGACTGACTCCAACTCCTTGGGTAGAGTGTTTTCCAAAGTTGTAGGGACATTCAAGTTCAACACCAATCAGCTTCTCATGGTGTCTGATTAATATGCAATACTAATGTACATTCCAATTGAACTAGTCCCCCATTTGTGGTAAGAGCCAGTTTACTGTTGTTAAAAGTCCTATGGCTTGGAAATTACTATTGTAACCCAAACCCTCACCAGCTCTTTGCTTCAAGCAAAGCTACTTAGAATTCAAACTTCACCTCTTCTCTCCTCTGTCTCCTCCATCAGGAGTTTGAGTCCAATCTGTTGCAGTGAAATGATCGGATTCCTTTTTGCCCTAATTTCCTCTGTAGAGAGAGTATCACCTTCCATATATAATCCTGGAAGACTTCCAAGGACCAGAACAGATTTACCTCCTGCTTCACGACAGCCCTCTTCCCCTTAGAGGAAGCTGCTCAAGCTTCCGACCTAAGGGCCAACCCAGCCCCAAATAAGATGACAGTACCTGGGACCGGAGTCATTCCATGAATAGGAACAGGACGAAAATGTTCTACAGTTTGAAGAGCAGAATCATCTTTTTGAGGACCAGCTGCCTTCTGGTTTGGGTGCCATGCCCAGGTTCTCCCAGCGCACAGGAAGTTGTCTGTTTTGTGTGCTTCCGCGTTTTGTGTCATTGGGTATCTATGGTTACCACGATGTTTGGCACATGGCAGGTACTCAATAAATAACTGTTGAATGAACGACTCTCTACCAGAAAACACCCACCCTGAGGATCAGAGGAAAGTCTCAAAGCTCTTGCACACAGATGAGGGTTGCTTCTGTTGACTCTGAACCAGTTGCTGACAAGAAACCTGAGCAATTTCAACCTGAGCCAAATATATCACTGGTTCGTTCTGTTGTACCAGTGAAACGGGCTGAAGACCATCTAAAACACAAAGTCAGTTTACAAGAGCAAGGATAATTGTCAGCTGACAAAATTCCATAGAAGCCCTGCATCTAAACCATAAGTAACTAGTATGTTGACAGCTTTTTTAGATAGCCTCATAATCTTCTTTTTAATTTTCCAGTTACAGGTAGCACACAATGCATTCATTTCAAGTGTGCAACACAGTGACTAGACATTTGTGGAACTTCAGAAGTGATCGCCCTGATAAGTCCAGCGCCCCCCTTCCACACACACGGTTATTACAATATTATTGCCTGTATTTCCTATGCTGCACTTTGTATTTCCGTGACTGCTCTTATAAGTAGCAATTTGTGCTCTTAATCCCTTCCATTTTTCACCTGTCCTCCAAGCCCACTCCCATCCGGCAACCACAGCCTGATAATCTTATACATACTTTCCCACTTTTAATGGGTCAGAAGACATGCCATAAAATAATTTATTAAATATTTGACAAGATAGAATACACATCAACAATAATATATAGAAGCAAAACTCTCCTGGTTCTTGATACGTAACTTTGTAAAGAAATAACATGCCATCTAAAATGAGTTTCACTCATAGGCAAGAAAGTAATAAAATTAAACGGAAAAAATTAAGTATTTTGCCAACAGTGGAGTTTTAACATGGTTGACATGGGCTAATGCCTGTAACACACAATTTGCCAAAACTGACCCATGAAGACACAGAAAAGTGGAGAAAACCTATAACAAATAAGGAGATTGAATCATCAATCAAAAATCTCCCAACAAAGAAAATTCAGATGATTTCACTGGTAAATTCTACCAAACATTTAAAGAATTAACACCAATCATTCTCAAACTCTCTCAGAAAAATTAACGAGGAGGGAACACTTCCTAACTCATTCTGTGAGGCCAGCATAACCCCAATGCCAAAGACACAAGAAAACTACAGGCCAAGAGGCCTTACGAATACTAATACAAAATCGTCAACACAATACCAGCACACTGCTTTCAGCAGCATATTGAAGTAGTTATACACCATGGCCAAGTGGCAGTTATACCTACAATGCAAGAATGTTCACCATATAAAAGTCAATCAGGACTTCCGGCCAAGATGGAGGCGTAGGTAGATACCCTGTGCCTCCTCGCACAACCAAAAGACGGACAACAACAAATTTTAAAAGAAAAAACAACCAGAACTGACAGAAAATCGAACCGTATGGAAGTCCGACAACCAAGAAACTAAGAAACATACATCCAGACCGGTAGGAGGGGCGGAGAAGACTCGCGTGGTGGGGCGGCGGCTGGCAGATCCGGGAAAGGCGTGGCTGGCCGGGAGAGGTGGCGGCTGTGGCCCGGGCGTCCCACTCCCTCGAGAGGATAAACGGGGAGGAACGGCTCGGGAGCGGGACGGACCCTGCGGCCCAGAGTTCCTGCGCGGGGAGGTGAAGCCTCAAAGCCTCTGATTGAAAACTCCTGTGGGGGTTGAGGCGGCAGCAGTGGGAGAAACTCCCGGCCTCACTGGAGAGCTCATTGGAGAGACCCACAGGGTCCTGGAGTATACATGGCCCTCCCGCCGGGGATCGGCGCTGGAGCCAGCACCAGAGGGGCCCTGTTGGACTGTGGGTAGTGCAGAGGGTGACTGGTAACTGGCAGGGAGCGGAGCGGCCACCATTGTTCTCTCTCGGACCCCTCCCCCACTAACAGCGTCACAACGTGGCCACCCCGTGCTGGTGAACACCTAAGGCTCCGCCCCTTACTACGTAACAGGCGCGCCAAGACAACAAAAATGGCCCAAATGAGAGAACAGATCAAAGCTCCAGAAAAAATACAACTAAGCGACGAAGAGATAGCCAACCTATCAGATGCACAGTTCAAAACACTGGTAATCAGGATGCTCACAGACTTGGTTGAATTTGGTC
>VMDR010007472.1:0-40389 GCA_007922815.1 Macrotus californicus | reverse complement strand
GTCTATTTCCTCTACCAGGTCAGGGAAATTTTCTATCATTATTTTTTCAAATAAATATTCTATTTCTTGTTCTCTCTCTCTCTCCCTCACTCTCTTCTCCTTCTGGCAACCACATGATGTGAATGTTGGTATACGTGAAGTTGTCACAGAGGCTCCTTATACTATCCTCATTTTGGGGGGATTCTTTTTTCTTTAGTTCTTTGTTCTTTACCTTGGGTATGATTTTTACTCAACTACTCTAAAGAGTCAGAGTTTCTAAGCCAATATAAGTTTGCAAATACAGGTGGGCAGTTCTGACTCAAGACCAGGCACAAGTGAAGGTGTTTTCCAAGGACAGTGTCCAGCTGGCCAGGTACTTTATTATATGGGAACTTTATTTATACATCAGAACTGTCCAAATTATGGACTCTGACCAAACAGATATATTTTTATTGATTTGATTTTATATTTTTTCTCAAATGATACTTGTTCTGAGTATCTTACCTTATCCATACTACAGACTTATAGAAGTGGGCTCTAACTGCCTCCTCTGAATACCTTCTCTTTATTTTATAACGGGTATACGCCTGTTTTACAATAGTTGGTTCTGAATGGGTCCTGTTCCAATTCCATTTGAACTCAACTGTTTGGCAAATTTGGGTAACCAAAATTACGGAACTGCAATATTGATGCTCATGCTTTACTAATTACAGGAGCTTAGGCAAGTCACTTTCCCTGAGCTCCAGACTCCTATCCCATATCCCACCTCTGAAGTCCAGTCAGCTCTAACTGTCTCTGATGCTTGGACTCTGAGCAGCAGAGTGTATGTGACATACAAGGTCTGTCCGGGAAAAGTCCAGCTATTGTTAGTATAACAAGAACGGTTTATGTGACATCGATGTCACTTGGCAGCCAAAGAGAGGGACTGGAATGCACGTGTGTGAACAATGACAACTTCACTGTACTAGTCAGTGGGGGTGGTAGACACCATTGAGTGAGCATGTGTACTGTGTGGCTGTGGCATTCAAAACAACTGAGCTAGTAGGACAATGAATCTGCATCAGATTTTGTGTTGAGCTTGAACATTTCTCTGTGGAAACTATTCAAATGGTTCAGAAGGCTGCAGCTATGGGCAACTGCTGATTGGCCACTTTGACATGACAAATGGGCCCACTCATGCATCATGTCTCATGTAGAGTTTTTTGGCAAAACATCAAATCACCCAGATGACTTAGCCTCCCTATAGCCCAGATTTGGCACCCTGCAACTTCTGGTTTTTCTCAAAACTAAGATCACCTTTAAAAGGGAAAAGATTTCAGACTGTTGATGACATTCAGGAAAATACGACAGGGCAGCTGATGGCAATTGAGAGAACTGTGTGAGGCCCCTAGGTGCCTGTTGTGAAGGGAACTGAGACATCATTGTCCTATGTACAGTATTTCTTGTTTCTTGTATGTTCTTCAATAAATGTCTCTATTTTTCATGTTACAGGCTGGATGCCTTCTAGGCAGACCTCATACAACCAGTGCTGTGGGTCCTCATGAAGGCTGTGATCAGTGTGAGCTGGAGTTAGAGAACTCTTGCAATGGAGTTAATAGGCCATGGGAAATGTTGAAGGGTGGTGGGATTTGACTGGAAGAGGAGAGAAAGGGCTATTTAGAGAAGGGGAAACCACAAACAAAGGCCAGGTAGCAGGAATTAGGTGGTCCCAATAGAAGTAAAATGCCAAGTAAAAACATTCAAGTGAAATTATAGTGTGGCAATTACCACCAGGAGGGACATGTTCATTTACTAATGATGAACTTTAGGCACATCTGTCCTGGAAGCACTGTTATCAGTTACCTAAACATTTTTCCTACTTGAAAAAGTTTTATGGGATTTTCTTTGAGGGTACAAGTTCAAATCCAGCGATACCATAGCAAAGTGGTGTTTACTCCTTTCTCTGCTCTGTGCCCAGAGGTTGGAAGGGAAGGGTGCCACTACCAGTCCCAGAGGTATATGAGCGCAGTGACTCTGTCACCTTTCCCTCTTCTGGTCCAGCCCCTGCCCTTCTGTTTCAGTTTTTATTGCTATGAAACCAACCTCTCCAATGCATAATAGCTCAAAACAACCATTTATTTTATCACTCTGTGGATTGTCTGGGTTTAGACAGGCAGTTCTGTTCCACATAATATCAGCTGGGGATCACTCACTTGGCTGCGTTCAGCTAAGCTGGGCCATGTTGGCAGGTCAAGGAAAGCTTCACGCATGTGCCTGGTGCCTCGGTGCTTCTCTTTGTGCCCCTTCCTCTTGGTGGACTTTCTTGCGGCATAGTGGTTTTAGGACAGCCAAACTTCTTACATGGCTGCCGGCTTCAAAAGGGAGGAAGCACAAACTGCCTTAAGAAGGCCTGCATTTGGGAGTTTCAGAATGTCCTCTACCTGTGATTCTATTGTTTGAAGCAAGCCACAAGGCCAGCCCAGATGAAATAGGCCTCTTGATGGGAGGAGCAGCATGTGCAGATGAGGACTTGGTGGTAGCCATCTTTGAAGACTCTCTGCTCTCTCTCCTCCCACTGCATGGTTGTACGTGCAAGCTACTGGGGGGATTAGAACAATAGAAGCAGCCTGCAAATAGACCTCGGAGCCAACACCAATCCCTGCCCCGTGTTAGAAGTTCCCATCTGTGAGCAACTGCAATAAATGCTGGTGGCTCTGCTCATTTTTGACTCTTCATCACACACCTTTGGCTACTGCTCTCAAGTGTGAGTCTTTGTCCCCCTAATTAGACCAAAATCTCTTAGGGACAGGGGCCACCTGTTCTCTCATATGCCTAACTACACCTTGAGTCAAGCTAACAAGTTTTGAAGGAAGTTGTATTTGTACAAAGTCCATGCATTCATATCTCAGGAGCACTAACTAGAGGTCTGCAGTTATAGCAGAAGCAAAGTTCTCGCATTCATGGAGCTGACATTATTATTGAATAATAATAATAATAATAATGACAGTAATCATATCTACTGCACATTGAGCATCTTTTGTCTCTCTGCCGGATGGTGTAGCAGCTGCTTTACATATATTCATCCTCCCAACACTCTATGACGTTATTGTTGTTCCCTTTTGCAGAAGAAGAACTGAGGCTTTTACAGTAGAGTTTATGTAATTTTTCCCAGGCCAGAGCACATCAGTGACACAGCCAGGATCCAAAACTAAAACCACATGGCACTAAGTGGGTCATAAGCTCTATTTTGTTACCAGCTAGATTGTGCAAATGCCAATTCTCGATGCACAGATTTCAGTTATTCCAAGACCGTCATGAAATTACTGAAACAAAGATACCAGGCAAGCATGAGCAAGCATGCACGTGTGTGCATGTGCACCTGTGTACTAGGAGGCAGTGAACATTGGGAAACCTCACAACTTTGATGTTGTAACACAGTGGTTCTCAGCGTGGCCCGTGAGTCAAAACTATTTTCATAACAATACTAAGACATTATTTACTTTTTTCATTCTCATTCTCTCACAAGTACATTGGAATTTTCCATGGGCTGTGTGATGGGTGCTATCACAACAGACTAGATGCAGAAACACAGATGAGAATCAAACTGACTTCCAATAACTCTGACGTTTAAAAGATTTCCAAAGATGAAAAATAATGCTGGTTTCTCACTAGGTTTTATTGTTGTTCTTGTTTCAGAATATGTAGTTATTTTTCATAAAAGTGTTATTTATGTTGATATATAATGAGTTTAATTGTTTTTAAATGAATTAATAAATGCACACTTTTAAATATTCATAGTTGTAATTGCTAATATGGAAATCACGGATAGATATAATTCATATAAACAAAAGCTTACCGGAGTCCTCAATAATTTCTAAGAGTGTGAGAAGGGGCCTGAGACCAAAGAGTTTGAGAGCTGCTGATGTTCAGTGCCTCAGCTGTCAGGGGAGGGGCGGTGGGTGGAGCTGGAAACCTCTGGCTCAGTAGGAGAAGCTATAAGTCTTCGGCCTGAGTTTTAGTAAGCATTTCAAAGGTCTAAAGGAGGTGGAATGAGATGCTCTGAGAGGAGAGAGCCCCTTTGCAAAAACCCCCTGAAAGTGAGAGTCGAACAGGAGGTTGAATTCTCGCCCCACCCTGCAGTTCAGAAGCCCCAACGGAAGTTCAAAGGGTGGGGCACTTGCTTTGCCCCTTGTGGGTTTATGGCAGCAGGTCTTTGCTGCAGAGACTGAACCTCTCGCGTGGACTGGAGAGCCAATGCTTCAGAAAATACTGTCCAGGTGCACGAGTACCCTGACATCTGAGGACGTCGGGTAAGGGCTGATCTCCAAAGATCCAATGTCTACACACAGACTGAGTTCTGAAAACAGGCAAAGAAACATCTGCTCATCAGCCTGGCTCTCCGGAAGCAGCTAACACCATGCCCCCACTCCTACCCCCATTCCAACCTCTGCCCCGATCTGTGAGTAAGAACTGGGAGAAGAGAGGCTTGTGAGCTGAGTGCTGCAAAGGAGCAAATACATTGCAGCATCCAGCTCACTGCAGAACTCCCCATCTTTAACTCTAGCGCTCTGCATTTGGGGTAGACAGTCCCAATGAGCAATCTGATCAGACCCAACTCGCATATTTAGTTCTTTCTAAACATTCTTTTATGATTGAGAAGATGTCAAAGAAGGAGTGAACAGAAGATCTACATAAGCAGCCTGGTCGACACAGCCCAGCCTCCCCATCTGACCTTCAATTAGAGGTCCCTGCAAATGAGCCACCACATGGAACCAACCCCACCCAGGCTGACCAGGGAGGTTTTCCAGAAGGCTGTCAAGTTATGAAGCAACTCACCCCTAAAGGTGGGATTCCAGACCCTGGGACAACTGCCTTAAGGTGAGTCCGGGGAAAAAGGATTAGAGCCTTACTCCGTGAGGACGAGCCATTGCTTCCTATGGAAGATAGACACAGTTCTCTGTCCTGTTCCCCCATGAGCACCTCTTTCTGTATGCCTCTTCTTCTGTTAGTTACTGTTATTTGTCTCCACGCTTTATGGATTCAACACCACTTCTTCACACCCTCTCCTCTTTTTTCAGGGCTTTGCCCTGCTGGAGATGCCAAAGACCAGGTCTACTGAGCTCATATCCTAAT
The DNA here is from genome assembly GCA_007922815.1 of Macrotus californicus. Taxonomy (NCBI): domain Eukaryota; kingdom Metazoa; phylum Chordata; class Mammalia; order Chiroptera; family Phyllostomidae; genus Macrotus; species Macrotus californicus. Next base: position 35,298 of record VMDR010007472.1, on the reverse strand, counting down.
ATAGATGACAGAGGGCAACGGGAAGAAAGGGGAGGCAGAACCAGAGTCAGCAAAGTGACTGCAGTTTCAGAAAATGGGAAGCACGTGAATCTCATCTTGCCCAGATTTTCTTTAATTTGATTAGGATGATGATGTTACCTTCATGCAATTCCAACCGTAGAGATGAATGTATCTGAATATTTAGTGTCATGCCACCACATTTTGTGTTGCTGACCAGGCTTATCCCAAAGGCTCTTCTTAAAAGTACAAAGTAGTGAGTCTCTAATGGTGGATTCCCAGACGCTGAGACAGACCGGTGTGAATGACAATGGGGTAGATGAGAGCTACTCCAGCCCCTCTCCAATTACACCAAATAGGCAACCAACTAGTCCAATTATGTAAAAAGAGTCTACATCAATTTTCATCTGAATGCATTCATTTGTAAACTAAAATGACTTCTGGTGAGTTATCTTCTCCAATTAGAGCTATAGAGCTTTAAGGATTATATTATCAATCCGTTTCTTAAAATCAAGCATCTCTCTAGTGAAAGATAACCTCATAAGCCCCTCAGGCCCCATCCAGGAAATGAGTTGCCTGGGTGACTTGGCCCCATGAGCAGAAGTGTAGACCAGCATTCATCCATTCATTCATGCAACAAATGAAGAAAGAGGAATCGGGGGCCTGCAAGGGGCCTGGAGGAGAGGTGTTGCTAGCTTCACAGTTAGTCGTGAGACTCCCAACGGGCAGGATAAGCTTTGGAATCACAACCAGAGTCTCTGAGAGAGGCCTCTCTGCCTTAAAGCAAAGAATTAATTCCCAGAAAGGGAAAAAATGAGAAGGAAAAAGGGAGTCTGTGGACTCCATGGCCTCAGATTATCACTCAGAAAGGTATCTCCAGCAACATCTCCTCTCCCTGGCCTTGCCTTCTGGAATTTAGCAGAAAAGAGCTGTTGGAAGCTTTTTGCATGACTGTGACTCCTTTCTCTCGGGAGCAGGTCAAGTGGGAGTGATCCGCTCTGAGGTCTGTGTGCAAGGCAGTCAGCAAAGCCCTCCCAGGCTCTCCCACCTGACTTCCTCTTCTCTCTGATGCTGGCTTCCCCTTCTCATATAAGCACCCAGGTCCTAAAATACTGGGTTGGTCAAAAAAGTCTGTTTGGTTTTTTCCCATAAGATGGCTCTGGTAGTGCTTAACTTCATTGGACTTCACTTCATTGTCTTTAACTTCATTTGAAACAATTTTGTTAGATTGTAATGTGACAGCTCTCATATCAGTGTACATTAAACAAAATTGTTACCAAAACTGGTGAATTTTTGTGCAGCCATTTTAATATTGAGGATGGAAGAAATACGCATCATTTTTGGCATATTATGCTTTATTATTTCAAGAAAGGTAAAAACACAACTAAAGCGCAAAAAAAAAGAGATTTGTGAAATGTATAGAGAAGGTGCTATAACTGATTGAATGTATTAAAAGTGGCTTGTGAAGTTTCATGCTGGAGATGTCTCGCTGGATGATGCTCCACAGTCGGGTAGACAAGTTGAAGTTGACAGCGATCAAATCGAGACATTGAATGAAAGCAATCAACGTTCTACCATGTGGGAGACAGCTGGTACACTCAAAATATCCAAACCAATAAAGTTATTGGTGAAAATGAAAATGTGTCATTTATTTTACAGAAAAAAACCGTACGGACTTCTTGGCCAACCCAATACAAACCCTCCTGATGGGATAAGGAACAGGTTAAGTCTTAAGGAGCTACCAATCCCAGCAGGGCAGTGCTGAGGAGGCAGCATCTGGTAAAGGGCACCAGGTGAAGACTTGGATTCAAATTTTACCATTTCTTAGTTGTGCAGGTTACTTAACTTGTTTGAGAGCTAGGTATTCAGAGAGCATATTTCTTCGTGTTTTTTCAATATAGAACACAGAAGCATAGGTCATTATTACCCAGTTTATCAGATCTTCGTGAGTGACAGCTAGCTGAGAGGAAGTTTGTCAGGAGGCCTGGCGAGGAGAGTGAGAGCAGGGGAGGAAGACAGCTCCACAGCAGAATATCATCTAAGTCAGACAGGTCTGGAGGGGGGCTGGGCACTCACAAGGCACAAGAAGGTCATAGGGAAATGGAGGGGGGGGTCTTGAGGGATGAGTGGGGGTGGGCAGAAGAAAAGCAAGAAATTAACCCAAATCAAACAGCCAGTTGGTGATTTGTCTGAGACTCAGGCTCAGCTTCCATTGCTACAGCATAGATGGTGGAAGGTCCTTGAGACAGCTCAGGAAAGGGGCAGGGAAGTCATGGGACTCTCCAGCTTCCAGTTTAGGGTGACTTTCAGAAAAAGTGCTGTGGTTTTCTCACTGCTGTTCTCTAGGCTGGGGTGAGAGTCTGCCCTGTGCCTTGCCATGGGCTGGCGAACTCTCTAGGCCCTGCTTTGAGGTCAGCGTTGGGAAGTAGGTGCTCGGCCTAACACATTTGGAGCAGGTGCTGTGCCTTCTCACTAGGAACCTACAGACTAGACTGGGGGGTGTGCCACAGGACCGCCATATTTAAGTCCCAACTGATTAATTAAGAAACCACTTCTAATAGAAACCAGTCTTCCAATTCTCAAAGCTCGGGCATCCCAGCTTATCTGGACCCCTGAAGCATTCAAGGTTTCACCCAGGGAAACACATCTTGTTGCATGGGGAGGACTCATGAAAATCACCTCCACTTAACTTTAGGCTGCTTCTTTTAGTGGGAGAGCTCTGTAGGCCCCAACTCTGCTTAAGCAGCCTTAAGGTTTGAAGGGCAAATCCCCCCGAACTGGAGCTCCGCCACAGTAACCGCTCTCACTGCTGGCTCCAGGGCCACGGGGCTCTTACCACATTGTAAACCATACATTTGCAAGTCTCACAGCTAATCCACAGTACAGCCTGCCTGCAATCTAATACGGGTCTGAGAGCCTGGAAGCACCCTCGTGGCACAGGCAGACCCTGTCTTAAGCCTCGCACTGAAAAGTACAACTGGTTAGCCAGACTGCAAAATATGTAACTTGAAGTCCCCTTGCCATGAGAACCACGTCTCTGGAATTTCCTGGCTTTGGGAGGGGTGGCGTTCAGTTTCTAACCTTTGCTTTATGTTGGTCGAGCTCTTGCATTTTATTCCTGGGGTTGTTTCTGTATTTGGTGGGGAGGTGAGGGGGCAGGGTGAAAGGAATGAAAGAATCTAACAGAAAAGCGAGGAGCCCGAGGCTGCCGAGCGGCACACCATGGAGTCCCATCTGGGCCCGGCGCAGTGGGCCCAGGGACTAAGCGATGCAGACAGAGGCCGTGGAAATGCTCCGTCTGCCTTCTCCCCACACGCACTTTGCTACAGGCTTTCCCATAGCCTGATCACTGTGGCAAAGTGAGAACAGCTTTCATATCAGGCCAAGGACACTGGACCTGGAGTCAGAAAACCTCATTTCCAGCCCTGCTCTTGCCACTTGCCACCGAGGGACCTTTGGCAGACCTACCTGAGTTTCAGCTTCCTCCTTTATCACTGGGGCTAGTCGTACCTCACAGAGAACTGTGAGGACTGGATGGAGCAAGTGCAGAATGGAGGCCACCCAGAAGCCCATCTGGGGAGCTCTGAGGAGTATCTGAGTTCAGGAAGGTTGCCTCTGCAGCTTAGCACGGGAGCAGATAAAATCTCCAATGAGCAGCGCCTGCACGCTGGCTCCCTTTCTTGGCTGTGAGGCCGCCGCCGAGGAGCACATGAAAGGCCACCACGAACATACAATTGAGGACTGAGGCCAAGCTGCCAACCCCCTCAAAAGATGACTAGCAGGACAAGCATCGTTTGCTAAAAATCAGTAAATGCTGAAGAGAACTCAGAGGAGAAAAGTATGAGTCTTCAACAATGGCCGAGGGACGCTTTCAGAGAAAAGAGGCCTGTAGAAGCTTTCTCCTGTTGGCTCTGGCATCCTGGGACTATTTCTTGCCTCTAAAAACTCAAGTTCAACATGTCCAAGTTTGAACAGTCACACGACCCATAATCTATCTCTGCCTGAACAATTTGAGTAAACATTTCCTGATTAAATCGGCCTCAGGGAAAGCTAGACAATCTCGTCTTCCCTGCCCCACGCACACAGGCCCCAACACTGAGCAGAGTGGGGCCAGTTACTGCCTGGGGATGTGTAGTCTCTAAAATTTTATTGTTCCGGATGTGTTTTGTTTTTTAAAAAAAATTATTGAATGTCATCGTATGATTCCATTTCTCGGCTCCTGCCTGAAAAGCCGGAGATCTCCTCTGAGGGAATTCCTTGCTGAGAGCTGAGGCCCTCTGCCTGGGACCACGCCACACGTCCTGTCCCCCCCCACCTTCACCGCAGTCCTGGGGTGCAGGCTGAAGCCGCCAGTTGTATCTTTGAGTTATAACTTAAAGATAAAGAGCACAGTGACATCTTAAAAATATCTGGGCACTACTGTTGTTGCCTGAAAAGCTTCTCTAGGCTTGTGTCTGTGTGAATACTATAGGACAAGGGCTGCATCCTGCAGAATTACCTCCAACCTGAGGTCACACCAGGGAGGAGGTTTAGATAGAGCCACGTTAACTGTGAGGGAGCACAGTGTGCCTAAAAGCTGGGAGTGGCATTTCTGAGAGCTAGGCCATTAGATATTATGGCAAAACCAGGGATAAATATCCAGGGAGACAGAATGACAGGCAAAGGCTCTGAGGATACACAGCCACATACTTACAGAGATCATCTTTGTGAAAATGGTGTGCTGGGTGTGTCTATTGTTTCTTCATACTTTTTGAAGTAAAAATTGATAATTAGAAAAAAATGGATATTTAGAAATTGATTACTAGAAAAATTATCTTTCACTGCTGACTTAAAAATGAAACAAAATATAAACATTCTTCTGAATCTAAACCAGTTGGGAGCTTGGTTCTGTGTTATCTTAGGCAAGTTACTTAACCTTTCTAAGTTTCAGTTTTCTCATCTGTAAATTGAAAATAACAATAATACCACCAGCCCCAGAGGGTCATTGTGAGGAGCACATGATGTAAAGCAGGTAAAGCTTTTAGAGCACAGGGCCCTTGGTGAGTGTCCAAAAGTTTTCATTGTTCGTGATCATCCCTCATTTTTTGGAATTAAAAGATGGATATACATGCACGGAGGAGTCGGTGCCATCCTTCCTGGGGAGCAGAAGGAGAGGAGTTCAAACAGGCTCAGGTGGGACGGGAGAGAGCCCAGGGCTCCTTAGCGCAATGATAATGAGGTCTATTGTTCCCACACAGGCAGAGCCAAAGCACGCTAATACAGAGATAGCCTTCCCTCCCCCATGAGGACATGTTGTAGTGCCTTTAAATGTTTCAGGTGTTGCCTTGGTTAGGCGTGCTTACTTTTTCCATAAGAAAAATGGCCATGTCTTTCTAGGACGGAGGTTGAATTGGAACTGAAGAGTCCACATGCACCCTAATGGGAGCAGAGCACAATCCACCCCTTCTGTGACAGAGCAGAAGAACGTTTCCATGAGCACCTGGTCCAGGTTTTGCAAGGAACAAGGTACTAAGGGACAGAGTCTCTTCTCTTTTCTGGGGGGTGTGGAGCACTATTGAAGAAAAACTAGAGACACCTGACTAAGAAAGTTAAAGATGATGGTGGCAGAGATTGCTCATTGGCCCCCAGTATCCATCCCTTCTTGTTTTAGTAACAGATCCTTGAATTTTAACTCACACACAGGTGCCCAGAATAAACACATGTTCCCCAGCTTCCTTGGTATTTCCCTGTAGCCGTGTGCATAGTTTTTAGCCAATAGGATGTAAACAGAAGTGATATGTAATATGTGTAACTTCTAGGTCATGAGAGAGAAAAATAAACGCCCATCTTGTTTAGTCCATTGTACTGGGCAAAATGGATTTGATCCTTATAGATTAGAATTGTTTGGGTCTATGTATTTTCTACCACTGAACTTCTACCCCTACAGAGTTACTAATAAGCCTAGTTAATAGACAATCAAAGGAGCATCCCCTTTGGAGTTGCGTAACTTCTAGAGGTTCCATTAGATAGCACGCAATGCATCCCTGAAAGCACACCAGTAAAAATACAAACACGCCTTCTCTTTCAAGTAGAGCTTTCACTTGGAGTCTATAGTAGGGCAGGAATTCGGGTGACACTCCTCTGCCTATTCGACCTGTCCCCCAGCTCCACAGTAGACCATGGAGGATCCATGGAAGATCAGCAGGTCCTTTGGTCGTGGCTTTTGGGGTTGCCCCATGTCCTACCCCTCTCTCTGTCATGAGGAAACCCAAATCATCACTGTGAATTCTCGTTAAGCCTTTTTCTCCTAATGCTTGGGTCCTACAGTCTCTCCCTAGCCTCTGATAAATGTCATCAGCCTTTCTTTCACTTCTATCTCATTCCATTTCGAGTGTGTTGGGGCCTTTAGCTTCTAGGGGTGGGCATCTGTAAGACACGCTAAGCATCACCTTACAAAGAGCTCTAATTCCTTGAGTTGCATTACCAAATGCCCTTGTCACAGCGTGTGCCAGGTCCCAAGGTGGGGATGGATGGTAACAGTGTTTGGAGAATAGGAAAAAAACACCCATCCCATCACTTCCACATGGTGAGTGTAAATTACCTGGCATGTCCTACATGCTCACTACGTGGCAATTACTAGTATCATAAAAAGAGAAAGCTCCCTGAGGGCCGGGATAGTCCTGCAAGAAATGGGACTTGAACGAGGCATTGAAAAATGGCACAGAGGAGAGAAGGAGAAAGGAAATGGGAAGATGGAGGGCATTCCCGGCAGTTGGCACATCACAAACAATGGAAGGAAAGTAGGAATGAGCATGCTCCCTTTGGACGGCGAGGAGACTAATGAGTGTGGGAGAGAGGTGTGACCAACGGTGGGGCAGAGGGGCAGGAAAGCTGAGGAGAGGAGCTTGGACTGGAGGCAGCACTGCTGGGGTCTGTGGAAGGTTCTGGAATTCATGCAGGTCTTTGGTTCTACAACTGTGTTCCATTATCACAGTGCAGCAGAAGTACCAATATCTGTGAAAAGCCTCCTCGTGACTCTCACCTCCTCCTCGGCAGGACAGGGGCCTTCAAGCCCTGATGTACTTTGGTGAAGAGCTGTCCCCAGCTCCCCGACACCCCACAACTTCTCCAGGGGAATTTAGACTGTGGCCTTATTTCATGGTATTTCGGGGAAGACACATGAAGGCCCACCAACCAGTTTATCTTTCAAATGAGGCTTATTTCACAAAACTTTGAAAACTCGGGTCAGAGCTGCCACTGTAATTACTGCCGGGTAACACAAACCTCCAAGTACACTGTTACCGTTCTCAGAACACACCAAATGGATATGGCCTCCAGGAAGCCTGAAAGGCACAAAATTATGATTTTTGACCATCGGATTGGCATTTGCGCTAACATTGGCTAACTGCTCAATCGCAGATAGAGTTTAAAAAAACATGAAGGCGCCTATGATTTACTCTCCAAATATCAGGTGAATATTACTAACCTGACTGTAATAAATTCTTAGAGGCCAATGGCTTGAGTATTCCTAATCAGACATAAGCAGCAGTTGTATGTGTTCAGTGGGCTCTCTAGGTGAGTTCCTATTTCTGAGACATATTTTATGTCCCAGTGTTTTCCAAGGCATCAAAGCATGAGGCTTTCAAAGACAGCAATGTCAATTTCTAAGCAGATTCATGAAAAGAGGGAGCCATATGTTATATTTAATTTTTCTTTGGTTCTCTCTTAACAGTGTGAAAACATCGTGTTGAAAACCGATAGTCTAAGCAAATCTTGCGGAAATTGTTTCCATTTCTATTTAGCTTATACTATGGTACTTTGCACAGGAGTGTGAGGTGCTGGGCAGAAATTCGTACTTGTAAGTATATTTTATTTCTGTCAACTAGATTATATTTTCAATGAAGGAAGTAAACACATTCCTGTTTCTTTTGAATTCCTCATTAACACCTGATACAGAGTTCTTCATTACTTCGTGTATTGTTAGTGAACGCTGTTAGCTGGGAGAGATGTTCTCAGCAACTAATCACAACACATAAAACTCAAAATGGCTTAAACCACATGGACACTTACTAGCTCACATGGCAAGATGTTGATTGAAAGGCAGGGCAGAAGCAGATTGGTCAAGGCAGAGACTCAGCTATGGCAGCAGGACCCAGGCTCTTTCCATTTTTCTGCTTCACCATCTTCCACATGTGGATTTTCTTACTCGCCACATTCCACACACAAATGCAGGAATTGCCACTTTTCTTGGCTCTCCTCTTGAGGAGGAAAATCTTTCCCAGAAGCCTCAAGCCAACTTCCCCTGGGTCTCATTAGTCGGGACTGGGTCACACACAACCAGGCCTGAGCTGCCATTTTGATCTATAGTGAACCAGGGGGCAATGGAGGGTTGATACGAGAGAGGCCATCAGGAGTCTGTCACTTGACCTGTGTGTAAAGGACAGCTCCAGTGTGAGGGGAGTGGTAACAGTGGGGAAAAACAAGTCTCAGGAATTGTGTAGTGAGAACATAGGTTGGTAATCATAGACACCAACAGCCTAGTTTGGAAAACATTCCCCAATCCCTCCAGGCAGGAACACTTGTAAGTAAATTCCCTGCAGAAAACAGCAGACTCACGCTGGCCCTGTAGCAAGTCCTGCTTACTACCTAATTTTGTAAATTGGCTAAAATAATTGAAACAGGCCATGATCATCCTGGCCACCTTTGAGATACTGGCTGCTCACATGTGTGTTCCATTACTTACCCAGTTTCATAAACTCATGAAGTAGTTTGCAGCCAATCTTGCTTGCAAATGAAATGTGCGATAATCGGTTATTTATAAAAATTCAGAGCAAGTGCTAATTTGTTGACTTATGAAATGAGATCATTGTGTCCCATTATAAAAACATGCATATATATTATATAGAATAAAATTGTAATATTTCAATTTACAACAAATTACTTTCCTAGTATTTCTCTTCTGTTAGTTACATATCTCAGCTTATGTTACTAAGATAAAAGATCAATCCTGTGCAATTATTCTAATAGTATAAGTTGATGTGTTTGACATATAGAAATCATGCCGGGGGAAATGATTTACCAGCAACATAAAGAGAATAGAGGTATCCTCATGAAGCAAAAGGATGTAAGATTTGCTAGGCTCCTGTAGACAAGAGGCTCATCTCCCTGGTATTATCTGGCTTTTCTGGGACATCACTCTCAAAAGCAGAGTTTTCTTAGGTGTTACATATACACGACAGGCTAAATCCTTAGGAAAACCTGGGTACCTCTGTGGGGAACTTCACAAAGCTGTGAAGTGTTCATTGCTCTTAAAATATTTGGAAAAAGTCAACACCCAAATTCCAGCCGGCTTGGTCTGCCTTGAGGGGCTGAGAATGAGACGCTGTCAGGAGGAGCAGATCCCCTTCACCCCTGCGGCCTGCAACACCTCTAACCCAACTCACACCTAACACACCTACTGTACAAGAGAGATCTCTCGGTTGTCCTTCTGCCCTTCCTCCTCCCAGTCTGTGAACTGAACATTACGTGCAGGAACTCAAGTACAGAAAGGGCAGAGATGAGAGAAAACACATGGACGCTGTCCTCATCTCCCAGTGTTCAGAGAAAACAAAATAGAAACAAAGCACTCACAAGCTAGACGGTGGCAGGCAAACTGAACTGAGTGAGAGAACCCACTTGCCCTCCCCATACTTGGCCATAGTAAGAGTCTGAAGGTTCTGGGTCTCCCTGGACTTTCTTCCAGAGGAGACTTGCACCCCTCTCTTGACCCAAACCAGAACACTCTCCGTGGGCAAAAGAAGTTGCTCACAAAGAGTGGAGATCTGGAGAAAACCACCACCGTTCTCTGCATTTAGAACTCCCCAAGGCAACAGTGAAGTAAATATTGTCGCAGAGAGACTGTGATTCCTCCTGAACACGCCCAGTGTAGAATTGCAGGCAGGCCTTAGTCATGCTACATGACGACGGGGTGAGATAAACACAGAGACTGTGTGTTTAACATTTCCTTCCGTGGGGCCGCTGGGGCCTCTTCGGAGGGCACGACACAACTGGTCTTGCCAACATCCCTTTTTTCCCATCCTTTCTCTCAGCCAGGGACAAAAGAGTCGGACACTACAACCTCCCTTGCCCCTAAATCCCAAACCCGTTGAAGACTTTCGATGTAGGCCATGAGTCAGTGGACCATGCCCAAGCTGGGCGGAGCTCCTGGGTTAGCTTCAGGGTCAACTTCGGGGGCACAAGTCCTGTGCAGTCTGAAGACCCCACTTAGATGGACTCCATGCTTAGATGGGCCTGCACTTGGTTTAATGCTCAGCTGTCACGGTCCTAAAATCCTCCACAACTTTTGAACAAGGAGCTTCACATTTCCATTTTGCACTGAGCCTTGTAAATTGTACTGCCAGTCCTACTTGTCATATGGTCCTTAAAGGGATCGGGCCCTTCCCTCCTACTGTCTCCAGAAAGTGCAGCTCCCGTTTCCAACTCTTGTTTTCATGGAAGCATGAACTCACCCAAGACATGCCCATGCAGACCCTGTGGGAGGCGAGAAACTCTGTTCTGACTGCCAGCTGTGGGGATAAAAGTGAGGTGGATGCAGCCTCTAGATGTTCAATCTTCACCCTTCCCGCCATGCTCTTCCCAGTCCGGAGCCTCCGTCCCGCTTCCCTGAGAGGTCCCTCCCCTCCATCAGTCAGCGGGAACTTACTGCTTTCGGCCACTGAGAGTTCGCTGTGTGAGAGGTGAGGCAAAAAAGGCTGCCACTTTACCCTCATGGGATTGAACGTCTACCTGGGTGGACATCAGTTGGCAAACAAAGTCACGGTCTATGCTGAGTACCAGTGAGGACCAGTGGTAATAAAGAGAAGGAAAGAGGAAGAGCTCAGTGTGGGCTGAGGGATCTCAAAACTTTATGGATGAGGCCATGCTCTTACCTTATCTCCACCTCTTTCCACACACCAACCCTTCACCCTAGCCAGCCTTCTCGTGAAAATGTAATAAGGAGGGTTGAGGAGGGTTGGGAGTGGATCGGAACATCGCCACCTTTAGAAAATGAAACAACTCGTGCCGTTGTCCCTATTGGTGAAGATAGATAAAAGGAAGCTCTTATTGTAAATAAATAACTCAATAGTGTTTCATTCAGAGGAGAACAATGAATTCTGTCGGGTCGATACTCTGAAGTTGCTACTGGACCAAGAGATCTGCTTACCAATGATTAGTTTGATGCTCAAGTCTTTATAACAGTGACATGAACTCTCTGTACCACACAGTTGAGGAGGGAATTAATTTATCTGGATAATGGTAAAAAACATGATGCTCTGGAACTTTCTATGTGAATGTGAATCATCTCTTTATTTTTTCTTTTAACTAATTGCTTTCTAAGACAAACATTTATAGAATAGTCATTATATGGCAGAGACTGTGCAAAGAGCTTAATACCGATGATCACTTGTAGACTTCACACCTGTGTTAAGTAGACACTATTTGTTGTGGACCGAATGTTTGTGTGTCTCCCCTGCACCCCTGTCAAATTTACATGTTGACACCCTAACCACCAAGGTGATGGTATCTGGAGGTGGGGCCCTGGGTGGGGGGGGCGGTGATTAGGTCGTGAGGGTGGAGCCCTCATGATGGGGATTAGCGCCCTCATACAGGAGCCCCCAGAGAGCTCTCTCACCCTTTTCTGCCATGAGAGGATGCAGTGAGAAAACCGCCTTCTATGAGCCAGGAAGCAGGTTCTCACCAGACACCAAATCTGCTGGTGACTTGATCTTGGACTTCTTAGCCTCCAGAACTGTGAGAAATAAATGCTTGGTGTTTAAGCTACCCAGTCTATGATATTTTTGTTTTAGCAGCCTGCACCGACTAAGACTTTACTATTACAGTATTTTACCATGTATAATGTGCACTTTTATGCCCAAATTTTTGAGGGAAAAACAAGGAGGTGCATTGTACATGGGTAGTACATAAAATACCTTGTATCTATTTTTGTGTTTTGTAATTATTTGTTACATAAAATTTCTTGTATTGTACTATGTTCAAAAACAAATGCTAAAATTCCTTTAAAATACGAAAAAAAAACAAATATCTAAATATAAATAAATTTAAAATTTAATTAAAAAATTAAAATAAAAGATGTTTTTCCTGAAAGTTTGGGCCAAAACCATGGGTGCACATTATACATGGCAAAATATGGTACTTTAAATTTTCAAATGAGGAAGTTGGGACATGACTGCCTCATAGGGAAATGAGAGACAGCTGAAAATTCAAAATCAGTCCCTGCCCTGGGCCTTCGACCCCACCCTCCAACCCCCGCCATCTGCAGACCTCTTCTCTTGAGAGTTGGGAGAAGGAGGTGTTGTCTTCAGGGTCTTGAACCCACCCAGAAGGTTTCTCTCTCTTCTAACGTCAGTTAAATTAAATGTAGGACTTGAAGATTCTACCAAATGTTAGGCGTCTTAGAAGTATCTTAGAAGGTGCTAGGAAGCATTTGCAAATTTCCACGGACCACGTTGCCTGTGGTCACAGATCAGTCCTTTACTTGTTCATGTAGAAGTTTCCCTGGATAAGGCTTGACGGCTCTGAACCCTTTCTCCTCTTGGTTACTGTAACCTCCCTGTGTCCCAGTTTCCTCAACCAGTGTTCTTACCTGATGGGTGGGTGGAGATAGCAATGGAACGGTCCATATGACTTGCTCCTCTACATTCCCTGGGCCAAAACAATAATAAGGGAAGACACCATTTACCAGCATTTACCTGTGTAAACAGGCAGTCCTCACTTTACTTGGGAGTGCAAGACTGACAATGACCATGAACACTGAAACCCGCGAAGCTATCTTCGTAATTACAGGGGAAATTATAATTGTTCTGTGATCTTTAACATTTTTTTGTCAAAACAATAAGAATTCTCTTCCTGTCAGTTATAAATGCTTGTTAAAATGAAAAAAAAAATGAAGCCAATGTTTATTTTATAGTCTGTGATTTAAAACATTAGGAACATTGAGAATTAACATAATTTGTTTCTTTGTAAAATACCGGTCAAAGGAAATTTGAATAGTTCTCACCTTCTTCTCATAAAGTATATGATACAGAGAAAGCATCTTTGCTACCCTTGATATATTGTCATATCCTTTCCAAGTTTGGACCAGCTTCCCACACTATATTATTTGCATCTTCAATGTTGCAAAGTATCTCTGAGAGTTTCTCACAGGTGAAGGTTTTGCTGGCATCACTTCATCTGGGACATCTTCATCCTTTTTGTCACAACCACTCTCCTCACATATGTCACCAAATTTGCCTTCCCCGAAGTCTCTAGAAGAGTGACATGGTCGCTATCGCCATGGTTGGCTATTTCTTTTCTAACTCCATTTATGTGGGCTTTGAATTTCATTTCCAGCATCTTCGTTTTTGTTTCTTTGCTGCCCTTTCGTCTTTCTTGGCCAGCTCCCTCTTTATGATTTCACATGGGTTTATCACTGGGAGACAAGGAAACAGCTGCGTGCTTTGCTGCCTGGGGGTGAACTGAGTAACAGATGTGCAGTGACCAGTCACCAATAGGCTTTGAAGGAAGTGATGCCATCAGTCACCGATCATGATGTGCCTCTGTCATTTACATAAAGAGTGGGGAATAGAGAGCTAGCAGAGAAGCTCGTACTTCATACACTTACTCAGTTAACACACATAGTAACTGAAATTCCAGCCATGTTGTTGGGGACTGGTGTCCTTCACCTAAACTGTGAAAACAGAAACTCATGTTTATTTGGACTCTGCAAAGTGAGGACTGCCTGTACCTTACCTCGTTTAGCTTTCATGGTGGCTTTATGAAGGATGAAATGATGCGCTTACTGTTCCCAGTGATAGATGAAGAGGCTTAGGTTAACTAGCCAGTTAACTTGCACCCACAGGCACAGGGCAAGGCAGCGATGGAGCAGGAACTAGGGGGCCTGTGCCCCTTACCACCACTCCCCGGGGCCCTGATTTGGAAGGAGGTGGTAAGTCATGCCTTTCCATGGAAGACACCTCATCTCACCGAGGGATTTTGAAGCCTCATCACACTTCTTATGTTTGGGCTACGCGGGATCTTTGACCTGGGTCTCATTTAAACTTCCCCAATGACTCCCACACCGCTGACAGATGGCTCGGCTTATCACCCAGTGCGCTGGTGAGATAAGGATTATCGCATCCTTTTGAAATAGGAAGAAATGGAGTTCCAGAGAAAGGAAGAGCCTCGTCCATACAGCACAGCCAGTTGCAGGGCCCCTTTGGCACTGCCACACTATCTGGGGGACACAGCAAGACGCTGAACAGGGCTGGCCCTGAAATGGAGGTGACGGGGGTGGGGGTGTTGAGAAGAAGGCTGCTTCTCTGCCCCCACCCTCCTCACCCTACACTGGCCACACTGTTGGGGATCTTCCACCCCATCCCCAAAGAAGAAAAACCAGCTTTTACTCACTTGGCCCAGCCCAGATAGGAAGGATGTTTCTCATTAATAGGATCAGAAAAGGCATCTCTCTAAGAACGAAAGAAAACATGGCTTTATTTGCCAAGGTCTCTCCCCTAGAAAGCCCTCTAGAAAGCATACAAAATTGTTAAATTATCAAAACATTAATTAGATTGTTAACTAAGACCAACGCTAATCCTCAAAACATATGGGGCAGGCCCTTTGATGGATCTGGCCTAATGGCTTTAGGGGCTGCTGGCACTTCCTTTCCAAAAAGTTGCAGTCTTAGAATGAACAGCTGAAAATAGAGGAGCCGACTGTGTAGAGACACCATCTGCCCCAGCAGAGTCAGACTGGACAAGGCAGGCTTGGGACTCCTGTGAGAACTCCAGCTGCAGAGAGGCCTTTCCACCTTGCACTTGCCCTTTCCCCAGTGTCTCAATCCTGACTTACCTATATCCTGTGACTTCAACCCACAGGTTCCTATGTTTGTGTCCGGTCCTTTCAAATATGTTGTAAGCACCTTGAAGTCAGGGACCAGCTGTTCTATGCTCTATTCTCAGTGGTATAGACTTTGAAGTTTGAATGAAAAGAAAACCTTTTATTTCCCATTTGTTTTCTCTCCATTCCCTGTCCACTCCAGTGGATGTAAAAGGGAATGTGATCTGGAAATCTGTCTCACCTGCCAGTCCATATCCTGGGGCAGTATTCTCAGACCAGGGCCCAGAATCAAATCCCTGATCTGCTACAAGGAATTTCTGTACCGCAAATATGGGTGAGAAGGTACTATAGCCAGGTGTGCAGCTGTGGCTCCCCATGGTTCCCTCTGCTTACTTCTGTGACAGCACTTAGAGCATTGGCTTCTAATGGTTCATGGACACTCATCTTCTTGCTGTATCCTCACACAGTAGGAAGCGGTGACAGAGCTCTCTGGGGACCAGAGTGACTTCAAGAGGGCATTGGAAACAGGGAGCAGGTTAGCCCTCTTTTAAGAAAAGTTTTGCTATGTGGAGCAGAGAAATGGTGTACTGGTTGGAGGAGGTCGTAGGGTCAAGAGAGTTTCTTAACCCACAGGAGATATTACAATGTGTTGATATGTTGAAATAAATGATCCAGTAGAGGGAGGGGAAAAAGTGAGAATTTTTACAGAAAGCCCTCATATAGGCAAAGGGATGGGATCTGATGTACAAGTAGAGGGGCTGGTTTTGGATGGGGACAGCGACAGTTCATCCACAGAATGGGAGAGAAGGCAGAGCACAGGGGACAGATGCAGACAAGTGGGTGACTCTGGCGGGAGCATGTGGAGGTTTTCTTCCAATTGTGTTCTCACAGAGAAATGGGCAGTGGGGCTTGAGGTGGGAGAGTGACTAGACTAGGAAAAGGAGGGCCCAGCTGAAGTTAGTGCTCATGGACATGAATGTGAACTGTGTATGTTCGGCTGCATGGGTGCAGGCATGGAAGGTTCAATTGTAAGTGGGTATGACATTTCACCAGTCATACAGTGAAGAAAGGGACCAAGGAGTTGAGAGAAGGGATAACAACCATAGCATGTGGAATCTAAGATGAGAAAGGACGACAGGGCCTGAGGGACACTGGAAAAACAGTGAGAGCAATGTGTTAAGGTCCCAGTGGGGCTACATCAAAGTTGGTGCTAGTCCACAGAGTGTCTTCAGTGAATTTGATAAACATTTCCCTGTAGGTGATACAGTGAGGTAAAGCCATGAGCCAGGGTACACAGTGTCACTCCTGGAGCTTCGGCTGGTCTTCAGGGCCCACTTATGCCCGTGGCCAATGACTTTGGTGCAGTACATGGCAGCCCAGGGTCAAAGGGTTGTTGGAGAGGAGTACTAGAGGGACAACAGGCTACAAGACGGCACACGTGATCCTGGAATGGGGGGATGAAAGTGGGGTTGAGCAAGGGCTGCAGTTGTTAGTGATGGGGAGGTTGTAAGGTCTGAATGTCTGTGACAGGGTGGGGGACAATGTGTTGGACAGGAGGTTGTCAAGGAGCTGGAAGTCTGGGTATTGGAAGGCTCGTCTTCATGAAGGTTGAAATCCCCCAAAACAATAACTGCAGAGCATGGGAGGCAGTGAAATGAGCTGGGGCTCTGAGACCATCGTGAGATCCATAGGCTGATGGCATGTGCTTCAAAGCAGGTGTTTTAGACAGGAAGGTGGAACGGTGGTCCCCAGGCAACACTGAGGATCAGGGAAGACCCCCTAATGCAGCTTCAGACCCAGTCTCATGAGGGAAGGAGGAAAGGAAACTTAAGGGCTACAGAAGAAGCTGCGTCCTGGGCAAAAATCCGGCATTTGGTTGGAGCAAGAGAGCAAAGAGAGCATTCAGGGCAGAGAATGGAGGGCATTTTACTTGCAATGGACCATGAGGTCCAGAGGGCTTGGTGACGTGGGGGAGTTGGAGACAAGTTAAAATGGGGGACTTCACTGAGCTGAGTGGAGGTGAGAATTAGGGGGTAAAGGATGATCTGGGAGTCTGGGCATCTTGGGGTACTTGACATACACAGAAATAAAAGGCATAATGTAATAAACCCCTCAGGTCTACAAGGCAGACTGTGGTCATGAGTCCGTGGGTGTTGGGGTAGGGGTGTTTTCCAAGAGCCCACAGAACTCTGAGGGTACCCTCTTTACTCCTGCTGACGGAGGTAAGGAGGCCGGGAGAGAGACTGCATCACCCTGAGTCCGCCTCTGATTACCTTATCAGAAAAATAAATGTCTTTCAATTAGTCCAGTTTTGGTGTTCCCTCAGCTGCAGGTGTCCCTATCTCAATGACAGGTGTTATTCACGCCCTCAGACTGAATGTAGCAAGTCAGTGATGCCCCAGAAGGCCAGGCCTCCACTGGACTAAACTTCCAGAATCCCTATCTGTGCAGCTGCTCCCAACTCGGAATCCAACTGGAAGGGCCAGCCCGATAGGCCCTCAGAGGGCCCTCATCCTCGCTGCCTCTAATGTACTGGCCCAGGCTGCTGTGTAAACTGTTGAAGCCATCTTCAGCTCATTCTAAACCGGAAGGACTAGATGTGTATCAGGAGAAACCAAAACACTGTTTGATTAATCGCCACCTTGCAAGCTGGAGAGTGACGGCTGGGCATGAAATGCGGTCGTTATCTAAATGGAGTGCCGGCCTGTCCCCAGGACCCCGAACAAATGGACTTCCCTCTATTTATAAACAACCCTGAGGGATGAGCAGCTCGGTTTACATTGAGAAGGGGCCATCATTCATTTTTATCCATCATACCTGCTTTTAGTGATATTACACACACACCCTGCTGGGGCTAGAATCTCAACAACCCAAGAGGTATATGTGCTTTTAACACCAATTTTGAGGGTCTCTGTGTACATTTCATCATGCGGGGTAACAGTGGGCCTGAAACGCAGTGTGTGAGCTGACTCCTTTTTCAGGGCTTCATGCAGGGTTCATGATGAAGACGAAGCTGGGTAAACTACTGTTGGCCCCAAGGGTACATTTGTGAACTGCAGGTGAGAAGGCATGAGCCGCTTAGACAACCAGGATTCCGATGGCGGGAAAGGGGGTGGAGCAAACCAGGTAAGGGAGACCGCCAGGGACGGGCAGGTCAGCCTCATGCAGCCCAGGCTGCAGCAGGCATTCAGCACTTAGCATTTGCTCATTGGATAGAAGGAGAGAGGGGGGAGAGCTGGAAAGAGCACAATTCCTCTACTTCGTGAATACAAATTATTTAATATTAGATTAGCGCTTTCACTCTTTCAAGATGTCCATGGGTATTCATTCTTATTTTTTGAATTGCCCCAAGAGGAGGGCAAGGAATATTATTTTTCTCACTTTATAGGGGAGAAATCTCAAGCCCGGGGCAGTAGGTGGCTCACGCAAAGTCACCCCTGTGTTGACTGAAAGGTCAGGGCAAAGTCCCTGTTTTCAGGTTCCCTGCCTAGCTCATCCTGCCCAATCGCTAGCATGTCCCCATTGTATGTGGGCTCTACCGAAAATGCTGGAATCTCATCCTGCGGAGGGGACAGTTTCGTGAAGCAGTCAGAGACCAAGCAGAGGCGCTGTTTCAGTAGGAGCTGTAAAGGGAAAAGGAGAGGGGAAGCCAGGGCATCCCGAGGGTGGGGGGCCAGCGTCCTTACCACAGTTCTATCCCATAGTAGTATTACCTGAGCCGCACTACAAAAAATGAAACCAGTAAAATTAACTGTAATCATACATTTAACATAACATTCAAACTATTATCAATGTGTGTTCAACATGTAATCAATATACATATTTATGAATGAGACATTTTAAAGTCTTTGGTTGTACATTAAAGTTTTGAGATGTGTATTTTTATTTTATCTTTTATTTAACAGTTTTATTGAGGAATAATTGATATACAAAAAGCCTGTACATATTTCATGTTTACAATTTGATGTTTGGACGTATGCGTGTGCTTGTGAAACCATCCCCACCTATGCATATTTTAAATATTTATTCACATCCTAAGTTTTTAGTGGAAATATTTTATCTACATTTAGATTTCTTAAGATATCTAGTTGAAAATTATTAGATTTGCATGTGCAGATTGTTCCCAGCAGACTTAAAAGCTTTCTAATAACTTAAATGTCAGTTTTTGAATGTAAATGAACCAAAAATAAATCTATTTGAAACACAGCTTTTCAGTCATAGCCACATGTCAAGTCCTCAGTAGCTACACATGGCTGTGGCTGCCATACTGGAGAGCTTAGCCATCGCATAATTGTGGTAGTCACAGTGTCAGAAGCTTGGTTTTCTCTCGAATCTGGGGCTCTGGGAAGTGGTCCAGGCCTTCTCTTTCCCATCATGCACCTGGCTGGCATTTTCGTTTCACTTGTTATTCCTTTCATTGTGACTGTTTACAGAAAGGACCTGGCCTCAGTCTATGACTCATCATTAATGCATGGATGACATCAAAGGAAGTAAGTATGGATTTGGCATTCTACATTCTGTCTCCTCAGACAAGGAATTCATGAAAGCTGGTGTGATGTTGTCATAGCACCTCAGTGACCTGTCAGGCCCACAGCAGGCAATGATCCTTCCCTGTGACTGTCAACATACCCCCCATACACATACCACACAATCCCCACATATCACACACATACACACACATAGTACACACATACCACACCCCATAACATACACTATACACCACACACACACACACACAATTCAAACATAGACATGCAGGTACACAAAATCTGCCCTTCCAAGGTCTGTGACATTGAGTGAGGAGCAGGAGCTATTCTTTCTACATTGCTGACCCTCAAAAATTAATTTCTCCAGAAAAATAGAACCATATGATAGGTAGTGGTAGGACAGCACTGAACAAGGAGTTAGGAGGCCTATGATCTATTCCTGATTTTGCTGCCACTGACCTATGTGTAAACTTGACCAAGCCAATTAACTCCAGTTTTCTATGAAATGAGAGGTTAGGTCCTTCCAAACTCTGATACTGTCCAGGGTTTGGTCAGCTACTGCCCATGGGTCAAATCTGGCCACGCCCATTCATTTACATACTTTCTGTGGCTGCTTTCACTTGCAACCACAGAACTGAAGACTTGGTCCAGAAACCATATGACCCGCAGAGAAGAAATTATTTACTTTGAGGCATTTTATGGAAAACTTGCTGAACCTGTTCTCATCTATGGATCCAGGTCATTTTAATCCTCTCTACACATTGATTTCATCCTTTATTCACTCAACCCATATTCACTGGTCACCATTATTGTGCAAGTATTATGAAGATTGCTGAACTATAATGGTGACCAATATAGACACAGTCACTGCCCTCAGGGCCATTAACAGTCTTGCTCAGAGTGCATTGCTGATCTCTCATGTGGTAGAGACGGCTGTCATCCCCAGAAGCCACCTCCAGTTCTTCCATACCGTGATGGTTAGTAATGTGTCACCTTGGCTGGGCCATGGAGGGCCCAGGTATTTTGATGAAACATTATTTTGGGTGTTTCTGTGAGAGTGTTTCTGGATGGTTAACATTTAAATCAGTGGGCCCTGAGTAAAGCAGATTGTCCTCCATAATGCGAGTGGGCCTCATACAGTCAGTTAAAGGCCTGAATAGAGCACAAAGACTGGCAGCAAGAAAGAATTCTCTAGGCCTCTGGCCTTCTTACTGAAGCTGCAGCATTGACTCCTCAGCTTGCCAGCCCACCCTGCAGATGTTGGACTTGCCTGCCTCCATCATATGTATATATGAACATATATGTGATATATATATGAATCATATGGTTCTATTTTTCTGGAGAATCTTGACTAATATGTATATAATAAGAGAAATTTTAGCTGGTGAATGGCCACCTGGTATAAAGAGTACATTTCCCAGCCTCTCTTGTAGCTAGGGGTGGCCATGTGACCAATGGGCTGTAAACAGAAATTTATGTGGTAGATTCTAAGGAGCTTCCTTGGGAGATGCCCTTTGCTACCCCTTTTCCTCTGCCTGCTTCCTGCAGCTCGTAACAGAAATGTGGCAGAGGGACTTCTATCCCAGACATAGAAGGAAAACTGACCTGTGAAGTGGAGGTGTCCAAAAATGGGGAGAACTCAGAATGAACCCGGCTTCCTGAGGGTTTTGTGGAGCAAAGCCCCTCTATTGTTTTGAACTTTTACTTGAGGGAGAAATGAACTTGTTTATCTAATCCATTGCTATTTGGGATATCTGTTATCAGTAGCCACACCTAATCCCAAGTGATATACTAACCCTTTCCTGTGTCCCTCTGCTATGCCTGAGAATCGTATCTACTGTCATTAAGAGGACCTGCCACAGAGTCCAGAGTATGACGAACACATGTGTGAAGGTCATGGATGTAGTTACATGTCCCAAACAATGGGCTAGGACAAAGTAGGGTTGCCTGCCCATGAAGTTGAGTTTTATAAGATACTGGGATTGCAACCTTAACATTAAAATCCCTCCTATCTCCCTTAGATAGACAAATTTTTGTTTAAAAAACAAACCTTTGAAAAATCAGGCGGTTGAATAGTTTTTCTCGGCTTTTGATGGAATGTGAGGGTTGTTTTCCAACATTAAAAAGTTGAAGTGAGTTTTTCTATCCTTTTAACAGGTGCCTTGGATATTATTGAGCGTAAATAGACCTATGTGTCTTAGGCTGTATCACAGTCACATGGAATTCATGACTAGGTTTCTTTCTTTCCGTGAAAATATTTTCTACATGTAAAACAAATGTTTGCTAAACTGATAAAAATTGTGGGTGGTCCCTGCCCCAGCCTTACCTACCAGTGTTGTTCAGAATGACCGTCGTGTTAGAGATGGCAGTCATTGCCCACTTTGCCCAGGCCCCCACTCATAACCTCTGCTCCTAAACGGCACATATTCACTCCTCAGCTCTCTGCATTCTGGGTGCCCAACGCAAGGGCAGCCAAGCCAAAGACCAACCTGAACACTAGGCCCTGCTTTACCCCCTGTCCCCCCTCCAAAAGGATCAAGGCCAGTGAGCCAGTAGTATTCCTCTTAAGGCAGAGAAACAGCCAGTTAGCACTGGGACAGATGCCAAAAGCTGTATAATGACTTGCCATACGTGCAGGAGCTGGTAGTTGTGACGGGCCATGTGCAAGGTGCAGTAACAGAAACTATGAGTGTGCAGGAAGGAGAATGGGACACACAGCAGGCAGAGCAAGGATTGCGTGGAGAGAGGGCCGGTCTCCTGGGCTCCCTTGGTCCCTTTGGGATTTGCAGCTCTTGATCCATTTCCAGCTCCAATGCACACGTGCCCCCACGGCAGACCTTCTACAGGTTCAGGGACTTTGCATGTGTATGGTTCAGCTGTCTATTCTTTGCCTATTCCCACTTTGGTGCCCAGTGCCAATGGGGCCAGGCAATCCATGAATGCACACAGCTGGACTGGCAAATATTGGTTCTTCACCTGAGGACTTTTCACTCAAGTAGTCCTACGAACAGCAAAGAGAAGAGGAAAAAGGGCCACTTTCTGGAAGGGCAGATGTAAAATCTGAAAGAACAATCTAAAGTCTTGTTGGGCTCCCTAGGAGGTATTTGTAATGCTCTGGGCTTTTTCAGAAGTGGTCCCTGATGGGAACCCCAAAAAAGAGTTGAAGACAGACAGGAGTTTGCCTTCCACTGAAGGTAACTCTGAAAGGTAAACTTAGCCTTGAAAGGTAAGGATCCTATTTTGAACACCCCAGTTTCCCCTGTCTCTCTTTGGCTGAAAAGAACCAAACTTTGTTGGTTGGTGAAAGCTGAACCAGGCAAAGCCTCTTTGGACTTCTCTTTGACAACTCCCCTACCACCAGAGGCTATGTCAGGGCTACAAGACCCACAAGTGTGGGTCTGTGTGTGGAAACTAGTTTTGGGTCTTTCCCTGAAACCCAACCCCCAGCCATGTAGCATGAGCTCATTCTGTACCAACTGGGAGAATGAGAAAATGGTCTGTGAATTTCTCTTCTACTCTGTCAAAATAAGAACAGAAAAAAAAATACACCTCTGCAAAAGTGTTTTCTTTCAGCTTTTATTTGCACACATTCTGTATAATTATGGTCAGCAAGAGGGCATTTTCCATAGCCACACTGGCAGTATTTTCCACACAAAGGTTTATGCTGGCGGGCAGCCTGCCCTTGAGCTATTTACTTGTGTGGTGGATAGAAAATCATCTAACCTATGGCCAGTTAGACCCCAGCAAAATGTTCTCATTTGAACCTCTCCTGTAACAAGACATATTATTTTAATTTCCCCTCCAACCCTTGTCCCTCTTACCCAGGTAAAGTGATTCAATATGGTGCAACCACCTTCACACAGCCATGTCTATGGTATGCCTTCCATCTAAACACTAGTGTTCGCATTTTCATGTGCTTCTTCCCAGCTTCCAAGATCTTATACATTTCTTACCCAGCTTTCTTCCTCATGACCTCATCTCATTCCCTCTCTATCCAGTTAAGCCTTTTACTTCACTGACCCCTCACACACCTAGCACATTTCCCCCTGCAGAACCCCCCATCCCAACCCTGAATGCCTGCCTCCTTCCTTCAGCTTCTTGGTTTCCTGCCCACTACTCAACACCCAGTTCTGGTCGCCTTCTGCTGAAGTCACCCTGATTCCTTCTTCCTTCCCTGTGTGAGCTAATCACTACCTACCCACTTTGTAACGACAAGGCATCTAGACAAGCTGGCCAAATGTTGTGTATGAAGCCATAGCATAACTCAAGTAATTCATTTACTGATTGTTTAATGAGCACCTACCAACTGTATGTTCAGCTCTGTGGAGAACATCCCATGTCAGAAAATGTGTGAGGATTCGTGGGTAAATTAGACCTGTTCCTGTCCTTGAGGAATTTGCAGAGACCTTTGAAGAAAAAAAAATACTACACACATGAAAGAACAATTTCAGAACTGAGGCCCAAAGCATGATGGTTCTTCAAGGCAACATGAGGGAGACAAGGAGGGGAGGAAGAGCCAACATTATTCACTAGTGAGGGGCAGGAGCTGGGAGGCAATTCCAGCTGACAGCAGAGTTAACTTTCTGTACATTGGATGCACAGATGGAAGGAAGGAAGGATGGATGGAAGGAAGTGAGTATAAATGAACCAACAGGTAGATGGTCCAAAAGATACCCATCCATTTAAGAAACACTTACTGAAAGCCTACTATGTGCCAGTTATAAAGGATGCTTAGATAGATAAGATAGCCTTCAATCAGATTTCAGCCTAGTCTGGTGGGGAAATATGGTCATAAACCAAGCAACGGTGACTTGAGAAGTTTAAAGACAATTCATGAGAGCTACCATTTTAAGTGCCTGTGATATGTTAGGTGCTTTTCAAACATCATTGTTGCAGTTCCCCCACCACGGTGCTACCACAAACTCACAGGGGCGCTGTGAGGTACTTTAAGTGTTGAGGGAAATGTAATGATACTCAACATCTGTTAGACACTGTGCAACCACTAGCTCAAGGTCGTTCACAGTTTTAACATACGGTCACCCTACATTCCTTTTGATGATGTCATATCTGTGAAGCTGGGTCTTTGGTAGCAGCTGCAACAAATAAACAAGAACCATATGAAAATCAACATGGAACAGGACACGAGGGCAGCAGGGCCCAATCAGACTGCAAGGTCTGAGAAGCTGTCCAGTGCCCAAGAGGTCCATACATCTTATTAATAAGTAATGGTCGTTAACTTAAGAATGAAATAAAATGATTACTTTCTCTTTCAATGTATATGTATTATTTTGTCAGGACATTAATACTTAAGCTGTTTGGTCCCAACTTTGTAATAAATGGAACGGCTAGGTGTTTCTTAAGGCCTAGAGACCCTGAAGAAAAGGACTGAAGTGCTAACGACACCACAAATAGGGAAGGCTTGAGAACCTCTGTGCTATGGCCAACCCTCCAGGTTACTCATTCACCGAAGATCGTACAAGTGGTGAGTTCTCGAGTCAGGACTTAAACCCAGATCTCTTCAAGTGGTCTCTAAAACCACTTTGCTTTTGGTTAAAATAATGGAGGGCTCATCAGGAAATGGACAGGAGGGCGGCCTGGTGGGGCAGAATTTGGGGAAGGGTGGTGGAACCCACAGATCATGCAACCAATACGACTTGAGCAGAGCCTTGAGGCGCACTGCGTAGTCACTCTGCCCTGCCAGCCTTCCACAGGACCCTGGTCAGGGAGAGGAAGAGCAGACCCTAGGATGTACACAGCAACAAACCCTCTGATTTTCTGTGTGGTCACAAGAAGAGGACAGGGTAGGGTGTGGAGCCACGGGGCAGTGTGAGAAATGGGGGCTGAGTCTGCACACATTTCGGGGGGTCAAATAACTTGTTTTGCAGCCTGCTGATTTTTGAAAACGTTAGTGGCTGCTGTCATGGTGATATCCCCAAATGACCAGACTTCTGTCACTTCAGGTGGGCGGAGCCCTGCCAAGATTGGGAGGAAAGTGGAAACAACTTCCCCTGAAAGAGAAGCCCTCTGGAACTGGGAAAAATTTAGGTCAACATCATTTGAACCTTGACCTCCTGCTCTTTTGTCCCCAGGCAGACATTTCCTTGACCTCCAGAAATTCCTCTGCCTTGAAGGAAGACTCCTCCCCCGCCCCCCAGAGGCCTCCAAAGTAGGTGGAAACTGACTCAGGGCAAGACCCCAGGGAAGCATGAAGGGCCTTGGGAGTGTGGAGAGTTGAAGAGGCTCCTCTGCAAAGATCTTCAAAGGCAAAGCCCAAGGCGCTGAGCACCCCAGGAGGGCAGGCTCCAAAGAGGAGTGCTGGAGGGAGAGCCTGCGCCACTGCCAAGGGGAATGGACAGAGAGACCCCCTACTGTGGCAGTGAGCCTGCTCGTAGGAGCCCTGAGAGACCTAATTCAATTACCCTTATCAGAATGCCTCTGAACTTAACAAAGCAGATAATCAGTTCCAGAGACAGATACTGTGTGGGGGGCCAAAATTATTTTGCTTCCCAAAATTGAGGCTGAAATTGGAGATGTTTGGGTGATGGAAAACATAATCCCTCTCTGGGTCCAGCCCCCCAACCCCCACCCCCACCCAGCACCCACACCTGACATACCCCTACTGTTTCAGCCAAGGAGACTGGGATTCAACATCCATACCCATCTTCTCCTTAACACATCTTGCCATGAACTTGACCTCTTTCTCCCAGCCCCTTTGATTCATAGTCAGGAGGGAGCTGTGTAGCTGGAAACTGGAGGAGAAAGAGATTAACATTTATTGAGTCCACTATGTGTCAGGTTCATTATATACATTATCTAATTTAAACCACCCAACACGCCTTTTGGAAAAAAAATTAGTACTACCACATTCCTGAAGGTGATGGAACTTTGGAAAAGTTAAATCTCTGCCTGGGGACCCATACTTATAAGCAGAACAGGTTGAATTCAAACACAGGGACCAGACTTTGCAACTCACTATGCCAAATGGCCACTCTGCTCAACATCAGAAAGCAAACAGAAACTCATTTATTCAGGGATTTGTAGCAACTTTTCACGGTAGGGTTGTCTCACTTAGGGGTAAAGAAACAGACTCAGAGAGGCTAAATAACTTTCCTGGGGTCACACAACTGCTGAGTTTCTCAGCTGAGATGTGAGGCCAATGAGACCGGAGTCCAAGCCAGGGCTCTCAGTACAACCTCACTACTGCCATCCAAACTGTTTCCTAGTGACTTCCCATAGCCCTAAGTGCAGGGAGCACGTCTTCTCATCTTCCCCACTGGGCACAGTGAGGGACTGAGCCCACCACCATGGGCTGAAAACTGGGTGCCGGGTAACCAGGACTATTGCTGAGTGTTCGGATGCTGTCCACCACCAAAGGAGAGCTCTCAGTGCCTGTGTGCCTAGACTAAGAGGACGTACAAAGTTAGCCCTGGAAAGAATCTCTCGTGTCTGTGGCTTACACGCATCCCTTATTTATCTGTGTACACTTACTGTTTTTATTAGGTAACATGTGACGTGTACAGAATACTATCTCTGTAAATAATAAAGCTTAGTCATTGTAAAACCTGTGAGCCCACCACCTTACAGAAGACTGTCACTTTCTCTTCTCCCGCCTCCTCCACAGAAATAACCACTATCCTGAGTTTTGTGTTTATCGTTCCTTTGATTATTTTTGTAGTTTTACAAAGTATGTTTGCATGGTAGATTGCATTATTTATTGTTCTCAGGTCTTAAACGCCCTTGGACATATGACTTTGCAGTTCTTCCCATTAGAGGTGGAATAAATTGCCCTGCCCAGTGATGCTGGATTGGCTGTGGCCAGTAAAATGTTGTAGGCGTTGATGGACGTCAGGTCTGAGCCTAGGTCTTCAGAGGCATCACGTGTTTCCACTTTCTCCTCTTCCGTTCCTGACTCTGCCATAAGAAGAACGTGCTCCTGGTCCCACCTGCTGATTCCAAGAGGATGAAACTTGCGGGGAGCAGACCTGGACTCAGTCTGAAGTTGGAATCAAACCCAATGCAGCCTAGACTAGATTGGCCAACTCCCAGCCAATCCACAGACACATGAGCAAGAAGACATGAAGGTTAGTAAGCCACTGAACTTTACAGTAGTTTGTTCTACAGCATTATTGTGGCAATAGCTCATAATACAATATACAGTACACCTCTAAATAGCGCGTTTTTGAGTTTTGAAAAATGATCACTAATGTTGCACGTCATGGTCTACTACTTAACTTTTCTTTCCCACTCTACGTTATGTGTCTGAGCTTATCCAGTGGAATATAATAGAGCAAATGAGCCACAGCCGTGGGCCCCTCAGCTTAGGGATGAGGGAAGGTGAAAGACCCACAGAGCTCACGAATGGCTGAATTGTCAGGGGAGCCCAAGTCTCATTGCTTCCGCAAATATTTATTGAACATAAGCAGGGCCCTTTGCACAGCGCTGGGACCGTAAGGTGAACTGGACACATAGATTCCTGCCCTAAGGGCCCTACGTTATAGGGGCCACTTCACAGAAAGAGGGCAATGCACATCTGTGCCTCCTGTCATATCACTGCCAGCGTTTCCTCTTGCCTCTGCCCTGCCAGCTCTTTCCCCTCATTCCTTCACCAACTCCTGTCCCTGGAGGCAGATAGTCTAATTAAGGCAGCATGTGAGGAGGGCAGGCAGAAACCATGGAGTGGATAAACTCTCCTTGGGAGAACTGCCGGCAGACTGAGTTTCAGGGGAAAAGGCCAAAGTCATTGGGAAACTCGGGCCCAAGGATTGATGGCTTTGGGAGGCAGGTTTTCATTTCCGCAGGTGGTGTGTGCCTGCAGGGAGCAGGCAGTTGTTCGGCCAGAGTGGGCCCTACAGTGAGGGCAGCAGCCCCAGGGACTTGGCTGCTGGTGTGACCACACTTATCAGCAGAACATGCTTGGGAGTCAGAGAAAGAATGAGCAATGCTCCTCATCCCTGAGGACCTCATAGCCAACCTAGAGAAGCAGGGTTCCCCCCAAAACACAAGGCCTCAAACCCGGACAATAAACACCACGCATCACAGATAGAACCAGAGCTGAGCAGATACACCTGGACGGATGTGGACGTGCAGATGCCCAGCACAGCTGAAATGACTGGGACACACTGCCTGTCCATAGACAGGTGTCTTTTGTTTCCCCACAACACTGAGATGGGTCCCTCGAGACTTGCCTTTTATTCCAGAATGCGGAAAAGCACAGTGAGAATCACTTCACGATAAAACTAGACCGAACACAACCGCATACTCCCTCAATGGTTCAGAATGCATTCCAGGGTGTTGCAGGGCCTCGGGGACATCATTAGGAAAATCAGTTACCATACAGGATTGGAAGAAACTGCATCCTGATAATATGAGGTTTCGTGGTGATTGGGTCCTGGATAAGAAAGTTATTTTCAGTAATGAAGGATTAGCAATTCCTGCCAGATAGGGAAATGGCAAAACCAAGGCGAGCACTTGGCTGATCCCAGCTCCAGTGCCCGATGCGGATGAGGGAGCAGCCACCGCTGTGGGGTGATCAGTCTGTGAGCTGAGGGTTGTGTGGGTAGGGGAGGTTGGGAAGGTCTAAGGTCAGAGTGGAATGGCTCTTGCTTAGGAATGTTTTACATGTCTCTCTACCTAGTGCCCATTTGAAAATTCCCATTGCTGTGTTTTGTTGTTTTTACTCCAGAATTAATGTTTTCAAAGACAGTGACCCTGTGGTTCAGTGGGAGGGACTTCCTCAGGGAAGGAAAGCAAGGAGTGGCCTGCAGTGATGGGGGTGAGGAGCCAGCGGGCCCCCTTCAGTGACCCAGATCTTGCACACTGTGCCTGACTGCCAAGTCAGAGGTAGCAGAGTGGGTTGGAAAGAGCCAGAAATTCTGAGGTCAAGTCTGCCGCTTCCTAAAGGTACAATTTTGCAGTGCAAGACTCTACCTCCTTGGGCCTTGTTTGTCCCATCTATAACAGGGGCTGAGAGGAAGTAGCTTCTGATTATAGACAAATTCCACCTTCCAGAGCCTGTGGTAAAATGAAACACTTCACAGAGAGATAGCAAGAACGGGAAAAAATTACAACATTTATTTGAGCCATAGTTGAGAAAATAACAGGTGGCTCTTAGCCCACGTGGCATATTTTCTTTCTCCTTTGTATACATTGCTATCACACGTATGTGTTCATTTTATTTCCCCAATCAGAGCACATGTTTCTTAGGAGCAAGAAAAAATTTCACAGACCTCATTAAATTTCAGAACAAATGGTAATATGCAAAAAATAGTATAAGACTAGAAATTATATTTGTCTCCATTTATTAGGCTAGAAAAAATATCTGTTGATGATATCTCATTATAAATGACACCATTTATTTTTCAGCCCATTGTCATAGTGCTTCTGTGCCCATTTTACAGATGAGGAAACTGAAGAAAAGGGGTTAGAAAACTTGCTAAAGTTATATAACCAGTAAGCAGTAGAGCTGGGACTTGAACCAAAGTCCTCCATCTTGAACTTCTAGACTCTTTAGAAGTCATGTGGGTCTCTTCTGTACCTCACATGGCACTCAGCACAAGGCAGATACATAACTGGTGATCAGTAAATAATTGTGGGTTGCTGAATCCCACACCATTATAAATTGCCCAGCTTAAAGGCTGAGGCTAAATCAAATGACATGGCATGTTTTTTTTTTCACCCAGAAATACCCTTGGGCCCCTTTGAGTGCCCCAGGCTGTAGGAGCCAAGGCTCTGGAGAGCCCGCCTGGACCTGTTGGCACATGTCCCACTCATGTGGTTGGCCGGGCGCCTGCAGTTCCCCTTTTTCACATGAGAAGCCAACAGACCCAGGCCCGGACTGGAAGCCCCCTTTACAAATACCCTTCAGTTTGCATTCACCCCCCGGCCAACAGACAGGGCCCTACAAACCACCCGCAACACCAGCCAGGAAAAAGCCCTCACTTCTGGCCACAGGAACTTCACCCACATGCCAGCCTGCGCCTGAGGCGCCAGCTTTGCCCACAGAACACCCAGAGGCAGTAACCCCGGCCAAGCCAGGTCTCAGGGACTCGCTGAATTTTATTTGCCCATCGGGGGCCTGGAACAAAATTGAAAAGCAAATACCTCGTGCGTTTCAGTTGGTTATCTTAACCACAGACGAGACCGGATTTGTGTCCCTCTCCCTTGTCCCAACAAATCTGGGAATACATTTGTATGTGGCTCATTCAGGGCCAGGTACTTGGTGCTTCCTGTGACGCCAGCGCTGGATTTGGTCCCTTTGGCAGCTTCACTTCTCCTACTGGCTGTGAATAAGTGCTCCCTTCCCCTCCCAGCTTGGTCCCTGCCCTTGGTCCCCCTCACAGGAGCCCCTGTCTGGCTCCTCGTTTACTAGCCCAGCCCTGGGTAAGCCCTTTGGTCCACCGACATGGCGCTGCCTGGGCCAGCTGCTCCCGCACCACTTTCAGCCGTTACCCTCTGTTCATAAACCTTCCCCAAGTCTTTCGTGATAGATTTGGACCCAGAGTCTCCCTTAGAGCTCTTCTGAATGCCTCCTCCAGGTGCTACCGGCTAGCTCCTATTTTTCCCAGCACATCCCTTCTGTCTTAGACTGAGCTCTGCGTTGTCCCAACACACCCAGTCTGACCTCATGGTCTTTGTTCACATGGCTGGCTCTCCTCACCTGGGTCACCCTTCTCTGCATCCTGCTCTATCCTGATCTTTCCATCCTCCAAGACCCCCTTCTCGAGAAATCCTTTCCTACCAGTAGTGTTCTCTTTCTCTTCTAAAACTCCACAACACTTTATTATTGTACCCTGTCTTGAGTTGTTATTAGACCATGCCACAAAAGTCATTATAAAATAAATATACTATATAATAAATAAATACTCTCTTTGACCTGGCAACCAGGGCCTCAGCTCAGGTCCCATCCAGCCCCAGCTTTCCCCATGGGGGGATGATCCTGTGGGACCACATGAACATGCCCATCTTAAGCTTGCATCCTTTCTACACCCACTTTTAAAGCATGCTCCTGTTGCCCAGGGCCCCAGAATTCTGTGCCCAAACATCTCTGCATCTATTTCCAAGGTCTGTGGAGGCCTCTTCCCCAGGTCTGTCATTCAAAGGACAAGAGGGGGCTGTTTGCTGGGAGGGGGTTTGTGGGTAGAGCGCAGACATGTGCGCTGGAGTGTCCACCTGCATCTGCATAGGCCCTTTGGTAGGAAAAGAAAGGGGTCAGCCTCTGCAGGCTGGAGTACCCCAGCCACCCTTTAGTCCACCTGCTGGAGGGTGAAGCCAAGACGGAAGCGAGTGGAGTGAGATTTGGAGAGAGATGGAGCACAGGTGACAGGGCTGAAACTCTGGGGCCAGCCGGTGCTCAGAGGTTTCAATGATCTAAACCAAAATTTTTTTCTTCTTTGTTTAACTCCATTTGAGATGGGCTTCTGTCACTTGCAGCCCAAACTGATGAATATATATAGTCATAATGATGAGGAGGAGGAGAAGGGCATGGTGGTGGTGGTGACGATGGTAGCTCTTACTGGATTACCCGTGTGTTCCAGGCATTCTGCTTTACCCATGGTAGCTCATTTATTCCTCCACCTATTTCATGAGGGAGTTGGTATTATTATCTAGTGTCCCAGGTGAAGAGAAGGAGACTCAGAAGAGACAAGTAATTTGCCCAAAGTCACACAGCATTCAAACCCAAGTCTGTCTGACCCTAAGCCTGTGCTCTTACCTGCTAAGCTTTTTCTTTTTTAATTGTTTGCCAACAGTGTGAGCTGGACCACAGGCTTGGAACTGATCCTGTTCCAATAAAAAGCATGGAACTTAGGTGGTGTGCAGTCAGTCACTGTGGGACACCTAAGGCCCCGAAACTGGAGTAAAGGTCAAAATGCACAAGATGCAACATGACCGACCAGACCCCTAGCAGTCCTTGTCAACAGAGAGGAGGAGAAGGAAAACTGATTCTTCTCCAAAATGCATTCCTCTACACTTCTCCCTCTCTGCCCCGGGTCCAAAACTTCTGCAGCAAAGCTTGGGGAAGGACAAAACTGTGTCTGGCAGCATACCTTTTAACATCTCTGCAGGGCTCAGGAGGTTATGCTTTTCAGCAAATACACAGAGTAGCTTAACTGCTATTGGGTTAAATCATTATTGGATGAGCAAAGGCACATTATAGTACGGATGGTGGAGGGTGATGAAGTACAAGTGTTCTTCAACAGTCAGTATTGAACATATACAGGATATCCCAGGTACAGTCCATGTGGGAGCCCAGCACATACCCAGTGAGTGACTAGAACCAATGCAGCTGAATGAAGTCTGGCCTCTACAAGTAGAGGGAAGGTGCGAATCTTAAGAGGGCTTTGCTTATAAGCCTCCTACAACCACGATCACGTGCGTGCTTGTGAGATCTATCACCGTTTGTGTCCTCCCTCACAGAAAGCAGAATAAGGCCAAAATCAGCCTGAGAAGGTATATGTGGTGTGCAAAATAGCGGCATGGTCACAAAAGGTTCGTTGCTGCAAGTGTTGGGTAGCTGCACGAGGCAGCCACGTGGAAGAAATGCTCTCATCCCATTGTCATGGCTATAAAATCTTTGTAAGAGACAGCACTGACCTTCCCACTGTCAAGTACACACTGTCACTACCAAACATTCATGAAGCATAAGGGCCTTCCCATTTTCAGGTGCGCGCTTTTCAAAATGTTCCAGGAAGGTCAACGGTCATGGCAGAATGATCTCCATGGTGCCTCTTGGGAGCAAGACTCACTCGAGTTCAGGCTCCAAATCTAAATGCATTTCACTCCCTACCTTTCTGTAGTAGGAAATATGCGTAGTAAGCGAGTGCATTTTCCACTGAGAGCCACTGTTTCCCAAAGTGGTGCGCACACCTTGCAGAGCCTGAAACCTACCCCTTACCACATGGAGCTGTTAGAATATTTCCTTCATTTGTTCATATATTCACCAGTATGTTTGAGCAAACAGAGAAGTGAGTAGAACACACAGAAATAACAGTGAGGGGAGGGGATGGGATGAACTTAGACTCATGAACTTAAGGCAAAGAGGAAACAGGCAAAATGCAGAGTTTTAGTGCGCAGGAACTCAGAGGAGGGATTTGGGATACAAATATAATATTGGGGTGCATGGGTCCCTCCAGTGCAGCTGAGCCACAGAAGCAGTAGAGATTGCCTTGAGAGAGTGTAGAAAAGATTAAGATTTGGGACCAAGCCTACCAACTGTTTGTTTGTTTTTTTAACATAACAGCTTTAATGAGATGTAATTCACATACCTAAAATTCAATCTTTTAAAGTGTACAATTCAGTATTTTAATATATTTAGAGAGTTGTGCAACCACCACTTGATCAAATCCCAGAATAATTTGTCAGTCTAATAGGAAACCCTGTACCCATTAGCGGTCACTGTCCACTTCCACCCCCTCCCCAGCCTCTGACGGCCACTAATCTACTGTGTGTCTCTATGGGTCTGCCTGTCCTGAGCACTTCACATAAATGGAATCATGTGATATGTGTATACTTGCCTTCTTTCATTTAGGACAATGATTTTGAAGTCTGTCCATCTTGTGGCATATATCTGTACTTAATTCCTATTTATGGCTGAATAATATTCCATTGTATAAATAGATATACCACATTTTGCTTATCCATTCTTCAATTGATGGATATATGGGTTGTTTTTATTGTGGAGGCAACTACAAATAAGAAGAAGGGGGCTATGAACAAGTTTTTGTGTGGACATATGTTTTCTTTCTCTTTCTTTTTTTTTTTTGACATATGTTTTCAATTCTCTAATATACCTAGAAGTGGAATTATTGAGTTATATGTTTAATTTTTTGAGGAAGTGTCAAACTGTTTTTGCAAAGCAGCTGCATCGTTTTACATTCCCACCCACAATGTATGAGAGTCCATTTCCCCACATCCTCATCCATACTGGTTCTTGTCTGTCTTTTTGATCACAGCCATCCTAGATGGTGTAAAGTGACCTCGTTGTGGTTTCGATTTGCATTTCTTTAACGTTGTTGAGCGTTCTTTCATGTACTCATTGACCCTTTGTACCGCTTTTTGAGTGAACTGTCTATTCAAATCTTTTGCCCTTTTTAAAACGGGTTTATTTTTTCATTGTTGAGTTGTACAAGTTTTTTCTTTCTAGGTATAAGTCCCTCCCAGATATATAACTTAGACAATTTTTCTCCCATTCGGTGTGGGTTGTGTTTTCACTTTATTGACGGTGTTCTTTGAAGCACAAGTATTTTTAATTTTGTTGAAGTTCAACTTAACCTATTTGTTTTTTTGTAATTTGTGTTGTTGTCATATCAAAGAAACCATTGCCTAACCTAAGATCACAAAGGCTTAAGATTAAGTTCTATTTTCTTCTAAAAGTTTTAAAGTTTTAGCTGTCACATTTAGATCTTTGATCCATATTAGTTATCTTTTTATATGTGTTTTGGAAGTAAAGGTCCAAATTTACTCCTTTGTATATGAATACACAGTTGTCTAACACAATTTGTTAAAAAGACTATTATTCCCCTTCATTTAATTGTTTTGATGCCTTTGTCAAAAATCAAGTGACCCAAATTGGAAGGGTTTATTTCTAGGTTCTCAATCTATTCCATTGATCTCTACATCTATCTTTATGCCAATACTATAGTCTTGATTTATAATAAGTTTTAAATTCAGAAAATGTGAGTCCTCCAAATTTGTTCTTTTTCAAAATTGTTTTAGCTACTCTGGGTCCCTTGAATTTCTACCTGAATTTTAAGACAAGCTCATCAACATCTACAAAGAAGTCAGCTGGGTCTCGGCAGAGGTTGCAGTTACTATGTATATCAGCTTGGGAAGTACTGCCATCTTACAATGTTAAGTCTTCCAGTCCATGAGAATGGGATGTCTTTTTTCGTTCATTTATTCAAGCCTTCTTTTACTTCTTTCAGTGCTATTTTATAGTTTTCGGGGCACATGTCTTATATTTATT
>VMDR010007471.1:0-40401 GCA_007922815.1 Macrotus californicus | reverse complement strand
GAACAGAAAGAGAATTCAAATGCAGTGTAATACTAATAACACTTCCCTGATATGGAGAAAGGCCTGAATTTGAATACCAAAATGACCTGTGACTTATAAGGAAAAAAAAGAGCAGATTGTCTGAGAAAACTCCTGAAGTTAAAAAGTAAAGAACAGACCATACAAGCATCTAGGAAGAAAAAGTATATTTTCACATTGGAACAACAAATCAAAATGTTCTTAGCTATCTGTTTTACAGTACTGAATGCCAGAATACTATGAGCAAAAATAATTAAAACAACTTAAGTGCACATGAATAGAGAATCAGTCAAGTAAAAAATTTTATATCGACAGGATAAAATGTCTTGTAACTGTTAAAGCAATGATATAACTTATCACATTAAACAAACATAAAATAAAAATAAATAAAAAATGTCAAGGATTCCAAAGAGCTATTGTTTACATGAATTGTATCTATCTATGCATTATTCTATTAAAAATTTAAACTGAGAATTTAAAAATGTATTTTATTAGTTGGTTTTAAACTAACAATAACGAGCCCCTTGTGTGTTAAATAAACAACATATTTTTATGAAAAACAACTATGTTTTCTAAAGCAAAAATGTAGTGGAAAGCATGGCATTGTTTTACATGGCTGCAAACCTCTTAAATGTCTGGCTAAAGAGCAGACAACTAGATTCTCAACTGCTTCTGCATTTAATCTGTTACAATAGCCACTGCATATTAGCATTTGGAAAACTCCCTTGGAAATCCACGAGACAATGAGACATCACGAAGGCCTGAACAAGATCTCAGAGACCCCCAGGGGTCCCAGGACCACACTTTGAGAACTGCTGTTCTAGCGACACAAACCGCCTGTGATTTACTGCGCACAGCAACGAGGTTGTTCACAGACTGGGAGCCACCCCTTCCCGCCCCCAATGCTTAAGTCGTGAATTTATGTTTTTCTTTTAAGACGTGGACATTGCTTCTTGCAGAAAGTCTCTACTGAGCCATGCAGGCTGTGAGATGCTCGTCCCCTGGCTTCTGGGACCGCTTCCTGGCTCTCACTGACTCTTGCTCTCACCATCAAGCCCCCACATGGTGAGTTGCCTGAGGATGAAAGTCATGTTCTGCTCTTCTCGGTGGCCCCACAGGAGTGGTGCACTATAAACATTTATTGAACGTAAAGTAAATGAGTCCCTCCTTCTGGCAATATGAGTGCCGGCATGAGGGCACAGCACACAGGGAGATAGGTAGGCAGTGCCTGCTGGTACAGGCTGCCTCTTTTCATCTGGCCCAGTCATCATCCAAGACCATCACCAGTTCCTGGGGCGCACGCGCTCAACCTGCAGGATTTCTGGCTCTGCAGAATGCTGAGTCGTCACTGAGCAGAAGAAATGCTCAAGTCTCCAAGTCTAGCAAGGTGCTCTGTCGTGCTCTGTGGATCGCACGTGAGCGTAAGAGTCCACAGCGCACAACACATGTTCATGTTTGCCATCTGCCCTACGGCCCTGACTGGAGGGAGCAAGCACAGAAACATATGGAGATTCAATGATGAATTAGCCACACGCCTGTAGTTTGGGCTTTGCCTAAGGTCTCACTGTACAATTTTCTAGAAAATGTGAGATTAACCAGCAATCCTGTTGACTTGCCCCTAAACAAACATGGAAAAGACAGGAAATGCGGTTGCTTAGATTCCATGGCTTGCATTTAGGGCCACGCCTATCAGCTTCAATGACTGGGTCTCTCTCCATCAAAAGGCACCTCGATCACTTCAACTGCCATGTCAGTTCCCACCCAGAGATGTACCTATCTTGCCTATTTGTCTATAAAAACACTGAATTGGGCTCTGGCTGCTGTGGCTCAGTGGAATGAGCTCCGGCTTATGAACCAAGGGATTGCCGGTTCAATTCCCAGTCAGGGCACATGCCTGGGTTGTGGGCCAGGTTCCTAGTACAAGGTGCATGAGAAGCAACCACACATTGATGTTTCTCTCCCTCTCTTCCTCTCTCATTTCTCCTGTATCTAAAAATAAATAAAAAATATATTTTTTTAAAAATAAAAATCATAAAAACAGTGAATTGGATGTACACAGGTATAAATCATATCACTACTATAAATGGGTGGAAAGAGGATCAATGCCAAGTGTGGCAACCTCGCAATGGCACCTGGTAGACCTCCAACTGCAGGGAGCATCACTGACCAAGGGATCCAGGTCTGAAGTCCATGGCAGCACTTGTGCTAAGACCACACTCCCCATGGGCTGCTCCTGTGTCAAGAACACCAAGGTCACTCTCCTTCTGTGACGGCCAACTGTGCTTCAAGGACTCACCAACAGCCTCGCCTGGCCTTCCTCTGGCCCAACCTTCCCTCCTTCTCCTTCACATGGTGTCAGTGTGGCATCATGGTCTGCCAGCTCTCCCAAGCATTTTCAGCTCCTGCCTCATTTTCTCCAACACAGGCATTTCTCCTAAGAAAATTCTTGCACATTTAATCCTGTCATGGCATCTGCTTCTTGGGGAATGTGGACTAACACACCAGGCAACATCAAGTACCATGTTCAAGAAAGAACGTCAAAGTAGAAAGTAGAATACCCACATCATTGTCTGGGTCCCCTTTCTAGTAGGGTCAACCCCCTTCTAAAAACCTCGTTTTCTCATCTGCCAAATGAATTAGCTGGATTAGAAATTTCTCAGCTCTCTTATGAATTCAACACCTTGGATTCCATAGTTCCCATCCTGTCATTTATGACCACAAGGTTAGTGGCATCCTAGGAGACAGTGCCCCCAGCAAGGTGATAGCTCAGATGAGGAATCACATTATGTGATCACATTGTGATCCATCCCTGGATTGCATCTGGGATGGTGGGTTCCTAGACCCATCAGTTGCTGTGTCAGCTTCCTGATTCCCCAGCTGCTGAGGTAGCAGCTCCCCAGATGGGCTGTGTCTGTAGTGTTGTTTAGAAAGTCACTCCAAAGGCTCAGCCTACTCTTCCAGCCACCTAAGGATTTTATGAGCACCTCATTCCCTTTCTGATTAAAAATAGCCAGAGTGGTTTGTGTTAGCTGCAACTTAGGCCTGCCTGATAATAGAAAACATTCAGAGGCATTGATGATTTAGCCAAAGTCTCATCTCTGAGTTAAATTTGTGGGCAAGGCTGGGACTGTTCTTTCAATACTAGTCCTTTGTTTGGAACCCACGGAACTACATCTGTGCAGGAATGGAAAGAGAGAATTGTGTTTGGCCTAAGGAAAGGGCTTAGGTTTGGGGTGAGACTTGGTGCCCAAGCCTTCCTCCCACCTCCTCCTCTCGTGTAAGGTTCTTGGCTAAGGAAGCAGTCACACAGGAAAAAAATATGTCAAATAAACATAAAATATCATTCTTTTAAAAGGAGAACAAATCCCTAACACTTCCATAAAGTGGAATTCTAAGATGACTTGGGGAGGAGCATGAAGTTTAGGCTTCTCCCCACTCCAACCGAGGCAGTGAGATCTGCGAGCAGACCCCAAGCTTCTGGCCCAAGATGAGCATGGCCAACTTGTCACAGGGACCTTTGGGTGTCGTTACCACATGGGAGCAGGACCCACAGGAGAATTTTATCGGTGACACAAGATTCGGGCAGAGAGAACATGGACAATGAATTCCATCCATGTCTCAGGCTCTAACCACCCAGATCAGTAGTTCTTTCTCTTGTGTCAGGGTGGGGGAAAGGAAGCTAGAAAATGGATGAGGAAAGCAATGGAAGGGCAGGCAGAACTCTTTACCCTCCTTGGGCAGAGGTGAAGCCACAGGGAGAAGATCCTGAGCATTCTCCTCCCCCTACAGAAAGTAGGACTGATGGGGAGCTCCAGGTCCGAGGGCCTAGGATGTCTGGACAACCAGGGGAAACATGAGGGGACAGTGTCCTGAAGAACTGGGAAAAGATTTGAGGAAAGAAGGGTTAACAGAAAAATGCGAGAGATTGCAGAGGTCCCATGGGCCCCTTCTCCGTCTTGCTCAGGGTCTTTCAGAATTCAGGGCTTGTACATCAACACACAAATGCCTAGATGAGCATCTTGTCCAGATTGATGTTGACAGATACGAAACTCTTACGCCTCCTGCTGGGCCAGCTTGGCGCCATGCCCTTCTAAGTGACACTTGTTAATAAGTTGACATTCATCTTACTCGGGTGAGTTTATTTTATCACAGACTCACTGAGGAAGGAGAAAAAAACATTACAACTCACCACAATAAAGTAAATTATCTCAAGATAAATGACAATGTGGGAAGGGAAACCACTTAAGGGACTCGGAACGGTCAGAAGCAAACAGTTTCTAGACGATTCGCTGTTGAAGGTTACGCCTTATGTCACCCAAAAGGGTTTTCCCCTCAATTTAGAGCCTGATCTCTAGGAAGATTTATGGTCCTCTTATTTCCACCCCCCACCCCCCATTTTAACTTCATGAACCATCAGCCTGGAATCTTCCTAAGTTATTTAGGAAAGAAGAGTTGCTAGTTTTTAAGAAATGCTTGTAGTACATTTTCTGCCATGTTAATATCCTTATTACAAATCAGATTATAGTGCCCTTGAGTAGGAACCAAACCACCTTCCATCTGCCTCTCCAGATTCACTCTCTAATGTTTTCCTCCTGGCCCTCCAGCCCTGGAAACTGACCTGCGAAGACACAGAATAAGCCCTCTTGCTTGTGGCTTCCAGCTGGGGGTGCGCACAGGGAGAACTGACCAGTACTGGGGGAGGAGGGACTTGGACCTGGGGCACTGAGTCCCCCAGATGTTGAGTACCCTGTACTCCATGGTGACCGCACCCTTGATGCAGAGTCACGGCTGCTGTAGAGCAGACCACCCCTCGCAGCACTCTCTGTCTCCTGGTCCCAACTGCCACTCCCTCCCTGTCATAGACTGTATCGTTTGCTCACAGATTTCCCCTCCCAAGGCAGAGTACAGCCCCATTCCACTACCTGTGGATTTGGCCACTGGACTTGCTTTGCGACCTGGACCCAGAGCAGCTATGACATTGGTCTCAGCAGGAGCAGCATGTGGGCTCTCGCACGGTCTGGCTCTGCCCTCCACCGTGAGAAGAGCAGGTCCCCACCTGAGGCTGGGGTGGCCATGGCTCTCAGATGAGCTCAGCCAAGCCAGTCAAGCCAAGCTCAGCCCCACTGAGCCGAACTGAATCCAGTGGGGCCCAGAAGATTCCAGAAGAACCACAGCCAGCCTCCAACCTTTGGGTAACATGCATAAGAAATGAGTGTTTGTTGTCACAGGCCACTGAGAGTGATGCTAAGTCTAAGGAAAGGGCTTAGATTTGGGGCAAGTCTTGGCGCTCAAATCTCCCCTCTAAGCTCCTCTTCTCCTGTAAGGTTATCACGTAAGGACGCAGTCACACAGGAAGGAAAAACATCAAATAAAAAAAGGTATCATTCTTCTAGAAGCAGAACAAACCCCTAACACTCCCATAAGTGGAATTCTAAGATGACTTGGGGAGGAGCATGAAGTTTAGGCTTCTCCCCACTTCAGCCAAGATGGTGAGATCTGTGAGCAGACCCCGAGCTTCTAGGCTGAGCAGCCACACGGATGAGGATGGCCAACCTATATGGGTCCCTTGGGTGTCGTTACCACATGGTTGTTTGTCATCACAGCAAAAGTCAATTGATATGCACTGATTGCCCCTTCAGACTTAGGGGTATCACTGGCACCTACTGCTCCTAGATTCAGAGTTCTGCTGTAACCCCTGTGGTTTCCCCACAGCCTTCCCAAGGCTTTATAAACAGTTCCTTTACTCAAGACTCCTCAGTTTACCCAATACGGTGATGCCATCCATTTCTTGCTGAAACCCTGACTCTATGCCGTGCTTAGAGCTGAGACTTAAAATAAACCACAAAGAGGCTTGATATAATGTTTTCCAGACTCTAAGAACAAATAATAATAAGGAGAAAAAGAAGGGTGGGGGGGCAGGAAAAGAAGGAGGAACACAGCACCAGCAGGGAAAAGAGAAGCTGATGAAGGAGGGAGAGAAGAGGAGGAGGAGGTGGGGAGGAATGGTGGGAGAGGAGGGGGGGGGGCTGCAGGAAGGGGGGGGGAGCAGCTATTGGAGGTCTGTTCACTGTGTGCCAGACACTGTGCAGAAAACTTGAAGGGCATCTAAGCTTATGATAAATACTAGAGCAGGCCAAGGGTCTACAGTCAGGCTGAGGTGGTTTTGAATCCTGACTTCACCACTGACAACCTCGTCACGTGTCATCTTGGCAAGCTCCTTAACCATTCTGAGCCTTCATTTCCTCATCAGTAAAAATGTGGGTAACAACGCCTACGCATGCAAGTGGAGGGGACGTCTAAAAGAGAAGACAAAGGCAGAGGCCCTTGCTCTGTGTCCAGAACTCCATAAACCTCCATCCAACCTCCCTCTCTAAATGCAACCCCAACACACAAACACACGTGTACACGCCCACAAGTACACCTCCCCCCTCTCATCCCGTTCCCCCATTCCCCGAGGGCCTGCTCTCCCGGTCTGGGCCTGCTCGAATGCCCAGGCCCTTCTCAGCACCTCTCCGCTTTCTCTCCTGTTGTCCTCCCTTACCAGCCCCTGCACACACACCCAGACATTCATCTTCCCTTCACACCTTCCCTTCCTCCCCTTCCAGCGCTGTCTTCCTCAAGAGCTTCCTTCCACTCCTTGCCTGCATCTGTAATCATCAATGAGATGCTGAGCACAGCGGGATTTTCAAAGCCAATGGTTGATGGCAGGGAGTTGAGGGTGACCCAGTGGCAGTTTCAAGTATTTGGAGTGTGAAATAATGAAGACACTGGTGGGCAGACAGCCTGAAAATCAGTGTACAGCCCCCCGGAACTGCTTCCAAGGGTTCTGAGGAAAGTGCCTCTCCTCAGCCGGTGAGGCCTGTGCTTGAGCTGGAAGCAGCCAGAGCCAGAGGCCCCCCAGGGAGATGCAAGCAGGGAGAGCACATCCTCAGACCCGCAGAAGGATTGTGACAACTTCCCAGTTACCATGGCAGCTGGACTCAGAAAGGATTACACAGGAACTAAGCAGCAAAATCCTTAATGAGGTGGTGACCCTGAAGGCCTAGGTCTCCCCTTGCCAGCAACAGTGGCCCCTGATCCTCATCATCATTCCTGAATGATCCCACTAATACCCCTCTTCCCCAAAGCACAGGCCTTACTGCCCCACAGATGAGAAGGGACCCTGATCAAATATGCCAGGACCTCAGCTCTGTGCTCTGAAACCAGGAACACAGTCAGTCCACACCCCCAGGTCTTTCTGTGTCCAATCCACAATCCAGGCAACGTGGCTACATAAATACCCAAGGAGACCACTGTACAGACCAACCTTCATGTGGT
Organism: Macrotus californicus; assembly: GCA_007922815.1. Classification (NCBI taxonomy): domain Eukaryota; kingdom Metazoa; phylum Chordata; class Mammalia; order Chiroptera; family Phyllostomidae; genus Macrotus; species Macrotus californicus. Next base: position 33,066 of record VMDR010007471.1, on the reverse strand, counting down.
TCCATGGATTGGAAGTTTCCTGAAGGGTCTTCAACTTCCAAAACAAAGCATGCTTTTTAAGCACTTAGCATGAGCACTGGGGACAGAGCAATGAGAACATGAGGCCCTGCTCTCAGGGGGTTTATAGTCCATGGGGCAGAAACACACACACACACACAAGCAGGCACTTTTAACAGTGAGGCAAGCTAGTGTGTGGGTAGAGGGGAAAATGTTTATCACATGACAATTGTTTCATAAAATATTTAGTGTAAATGAATTTGTTAACAGTGGACAAAATCAATAAGTGGAATCAACACACCAGGCAACCTCCTATGCAGGACAGTTGTACCTGCTGTTCCTCTGTCTGGAACACGATTTTCCTAGTTACATGTGTATGAGTTTCCTGTTGCTGCTGTAACAAATTACCATTGAGCGGCTTAAAACAACAAAAATGTTCTTACCAATCTGGAGATCAGAGATCTAAACTCAAGGTATCCACAGAGCCTTGTTCCTTCTAGAGCTTCAGAGGAGAATCTGCCTCCTTACCTTCACCAGCTCCTAGAGGCCCCCTGGAATCCTTAATGGCTGGCTCTTCCTCACATTACTCCAAGTTCTTACCTTGCTCATCATTTCTCTTTTAACTGGCTCTGACCTTTTTATCTCCTTCTTCTAAGCTTCCCTGTGATGACATTGGGTCCACCAAGAAAATCTGAGATAATTGCCCCAGCTCAAATCTTTAGTTTAATCATGTCTGCAAGGTCCCTTTACCATGTAAGGTCATTTAGTCAGTTTCTGGGATTAGGATATAAACATATTTGGGATGGGGCATTATTCAGCCTATCACAGCCCTCCTGATTCCTATCCCTGAGTTCTCTGCTCAGACACCACAGTAGGCCCTTGAACAACATGGGTTGGAAATGCAGAGTTTTTCAAGAAATATTGTAAATGTATTTTCCTTACAATTTTCTTAATATATTTTTTCTCTAGCTTACATTACTGTAAGAATACAGTATTTAATAAATATAACATACAAAATAAGAGGGGACCCAAAACATGGAATTTATTTATAAAAAAAATTGTGTATTTATTCTTTTGTGTTTAAATGTCAGTCACCTTCAAAGTTCTCTCCACTTACTGCAATATACCTACCAATTGAGAATCTTTTTCCGGTTGCTCAGAACAGTTTTTGAACTCATTGATTTTGATGCCTTTTAGTGCTTCTGCCATTTTTTTGTTTCATCTCTTCCACATTAGCAACATGTTTCCTTTTGAGGACTTTTTCTACCCAGGGAGACAAATTTTTAAAAAGTCACTCAGGGTGAAATCGGATGAATAGGGAGGGTAGGGCACGGGGGTCATGCCATTTTTGGTCAAAAACTGCTGAATGCTCAGCGGGGTGTGGGCAGGTGTACTCATAAATCACCCATCATGAAATGGGCAAACACATTGAAAGAGTTTTAAAAAAAAATTCACTGAAGCTGAATGCAGCCTCTCACAACAACACCAGCTGGTGCACTGATAGAGATGTGTTCCTACAACACTCACCCAGTAGGGGAAGCTGGCACTAAAGGGGCCTGCCCTCCAGAAGATAACTCTGGCTTTTTTGGGGTGCCCCCTTTATGTGTTAATAGACTATTTATGTTATCAGTAAGGCTTCTGGTCAAGAGTAGGCTATTAAGAGTTAAGTTTGGGGGAGTAAAAAGTTACACATGGACTTTCAACTGTGGGGGTGGTCAGCACCCCTCAACTCCACATTGTTCCAAGGTCAACTGTACTTATCTCTGAGGTCTCCTTGGCCAATCGGCACAGAATTGACATACTGCTGCACCTGAGACGTTCCTTGCCTTCCTTAGCCTGACTTATTTTTTCTCCACTATTTTTATGTCACCATCTGAAACACTATTATTTGCTCATTTATTTATTGCCACCCTCCACCCCCACAACTGGAACATCAACTCCACGAAGGCAGGTACTTGGCTGGTTCTTCTGTCACTTGTGCCCAAAGACAGCGCCTGGTACTTAAAATGAAAGAACTGAATCTGTAGATGAGGTGGCATTGATGATGAGAACCCAGACGGGCCAAGGAGTAGTAAAGAGAAAGGGTGGGGGGGGGGCGGGGGCAGGACCCCAGACAAAGAGAAAACATGAGCTAGGCAAGAGACGCAGTTAGTTCCAGAAGCAGAGACTCAATGTCAGTCTGAGGTATATGCTTTGAGCTGCCTACCAACATCCGTTCCCCCACTCCCCACTAACAGAATTTTGAGCATATCCCCACCACTCACAGACAAACACCCACCAGAACTCAGCACACAGTGACCCCATGCCTAGTTCTGTGTCACACAGGCCCGGGTCCCGATAGGCTGCAGTTCTCAGGTCCCAAGTCAGTCATTGGCTTGACCCGTGGGAGGCCCTGGTAGAGACAGGGAGAGTTATGGGCTTAAATGTGCCCCCTTAAAATTCACAGTTGAAGTCCTAACCCCCAACGTGGCCATATTTGGAGATAAGGCCTTGAAGGAGGTAATAAAGGTTAAATGAGGTCGAGAGGGTAGGACCCTATTCTGACAGGATCGATGTCCTTGTAAGAAGAGGAAGAGGAAGAGATACTAGATCTAGGCCTCTCTATTTCTCTCTACACACACACACACACACACACACACACACAGAAGAAAGGCCACGTGGAAAAGACACAGCAAGAAGGTGACCGTCTGTAAGCCAGGAAGAGAGGCCTCACCAGGAACCAGCCCTGACAGCACCATGATCTTGGACTTCCGGCCTCCAGACTGGGAGCAAATAAATGTGTGTCCTTCAAGCTGCCTAGTCTGTGGTACTCTGTTATGACAGCCAGAGCCGACTAAGACAGTTAAGGGAGGGGGAAAATAAAGCGAGACTATTTTTCTCCCTCCTTCCCTGACTCAGAAAGCTCTGTGTCATCAGTGGCTCTGGCTGGACAGGCCTACGTGGTCCCTGCTTCTGCCAGGTAACAGAGGCCCCACCTGTGAGCTCTGTCCCCACACCTACGTCTTTCTGCTTGCTAACCTCTGGGCAGCCACAGCTCTCATTGGCTTCTCAGCTCTTCTTTACCTGTCTGACCAAGTCCCTGTATTCAATCCCCTCTGTTTTAAAAACTCACAAGGGTTTTGTCCTGGCGCGGTAGGTTGGAGTGTCGTCCCCATGCACCAAAGTTGCGGGTTTGATCCCCTGTCACGGCACATACAAGAATCAACTAATGGATGTATAAGTAAGTGGAGCAACAGATCAATGTCTCTCTCTCCCTCTCTCCTCCTCCCTCTCCCCCCTCTCCCTCTCATCAATAAGTAAACATTTTAAAATTTAAAACAACTCACAAGGGATTTCCTGTTTGGACCCTGCTTGACACCTTGTGTAGCACATAAGGTGTGTGTGAGGGAAGCGTCCCCAAAAGGGCATTGCTGGGGCCAGGTCACAAACTTCCTTGCCCATCAGATTGCAGGGGGCAGTGGGAGCCAGCACACAGGCACTCGCACCAGGGGGAGGGCCACTTTCACAGTCCATTTTAGAAAGATCGGGTCACAAAAGGCATCTACCTGCAGCACCTGGAAAATTATTCTGTGGCGCTTATTATTCCCAGACAGATTCTCTAATGCTGTGTAGACACTGCCTAAGACTTTTCTCTTCCCAAAAGGAGAAGAGAGACACCTGCGTGAACCAAAGGTGAGGTCAGCCCTCCCAACCTGCCTGGGTCTAGGCACTCTGGCTCCTAAATCTTGTCTAAACCACAATTTGCAGGGTGGGGTGTGCTCCGGAAACTCCAGTGACCGCTCATCCACCCTGCTTCCCTTTGTAAAACCCCTGGGATTCTCCTGCTTGAAAGCCAAGAACATGGGGGCTGAAAAATGCAAGCCAGAAACCCCTCAGTCAGCACGTGGAATACAGAATTTCTCAGCTCCAAGTAAGAGTGTCATGTGGGTGATGCAGCGAATGCCAGCTGGTGGCCGCGACTCAAAGGGCCAGCAGCTCGGTCTGTGCAACCACAATGGACAAGCAGAGGTCTTGTTTGCTCCTTGTCATTCTTCAGCAAAACTCTGCTTGCCTTTCTTTTCTTTGTTTTTGTTTTTAATTGGTTTGCTTTTCTCCCTCTCTTTCTTCTTCCCTTTCTTTTTCATTAAAAAAAATTCTTGGAAACATTTTCTGCCAATCACTGTCAGCGGCTCCTCGGGCCCCGGTGGAGCGGCGGCAGATGCACGGTGAGGTGCAGACTTGGAACCGAGCTGCGGAGGGGGCGTGGGCGGGAGCGCGCCTCTCTGCAGAAAGAGCAGCTAAAACACTCGATGCTAATACAGCCGAAGACAAATCTAATCTAATAAGCATCATTCCTCAGGCACACAGATGGGCAAAAACAGAATTGAATGCTTCATCACGCAGAACTGATTTCTTTTAAGTAATATTAGAAACGTTACTCTCCTCCAAGAGACGGCCGCTGAGATTTATACGTATTGCTAATATATTTAAGGCAGAAGAGGGAAAGGCAACAGAGTCCAGTAGGGGCAAGGGAGCTAAATAGAAACAGACAGTGTCAGAGCTAAAGGTGGGGGTCTCCTGTCCTGAAAGGCCAGGAATCATCTGAGATGCGAATGACAGGTGTCCTTGCTTATCCAGGTCAGAGGGGCCGGCGCGGGGCCAGTGGGCGGCCGGGGAGGGGGTAGCAGTGGGGGTAGCTGATGGGAAATTCAGAAGATCTCTTTCTCTCCTGGCCCCTCTCACTCAGCACCCACCTGCAAGAATCTGTGTTGGCCTCTAGGTTAGTCAGTGTGCATGGGCGGATCTCGGCCATCTCCCCCGGGGCCTGCACGGAACTGCCCCCCACACACTCTCCAGGACTCAGCAGGGCCCCTGGCTGGGAGGCGGCGGGGCTGGGTGGACGGGACACAAGCAGCCTCATGCTTAGATTCTTACTGTCAGTCTCCGAACATTAAAGTGACATACTGTGTCCTTGAGGTACACTCACAGGACTAATTTTATAGCCTGTTCGGCGTTTCATCATTTTTTAATGCAGTGCAGATGATTGGGACCGCTCCTCCGCATGGAGAGGCCCTTGGTATCAATGACTGGTAAAGTCTTCATCAATACGGCCAGCATGTCCCAATGTCCCTCAAGGAGCAGATAAATCCAGACTTCCTTGAAATTTTAGGTACAAGGGCTCATTTGGGTCTCCTCAGAGTGTATATTTGAGGGGGTTAGGGGAGGGTGTGTTTTTTTTTTTTCCTGGGGGAAAAATGCAACCACAGAATCTCAAAGGAAAGAACAGAAATGATCCTTTTTTAAGGCCCCCAAATTTCTATATTTCTATGGCAATTTGTCAGACATCAACCCTGCTGTGTCTCCACTCCCCCTCTCTCCCTCTCCTTCTTCTCCTTCCTCTTCCTCTTCCTCTTCCTCTCTCTCTCTCTCTCTCTCTCTCTCTCTCTCTCATGACCCTAACTCCAGCCTCTCACTTCCTCTGGAATACTCCAGCCCATCTTCACCTGGCCAACTCCAGCCTGTCTTTACAACCTCAGCCCCAGGAAACCCCTTCCTCCAGGAAGGCTTCCCAACCTCCCCTACTAGCAGGCTCTCTGCACTACCGCCTCATGGCCTCCTGTACTTCTCTACGGCTCTAATCACAGCAGCAAAGCACTGATTGCTTAGGTGATGATTTGTTTCATGCCCCTCCAGACTGTAAACTGCCTGAAGGCAGAGTGGCAGCCCTAAAACTGTGTTGCTCAGGTCCCCGGCTGCAGGGAGGGTCAATGACAACTGGGCCCAGCTGCTGGGCTCTGCATTCATGATCGTGTGTTGCCAAGGCCTTCCTTCCCATGGGCTGCTCCCAGCCGCTGAGCGAGGATAGCACTGACTGCAGGCCACTCCTGCCAGTGGGGACTCCTGACAAGCTTCCTCACGTCAGGCCGAAACTTTCTTAGCACCGGGCCGCAGTCTGAGACTCTGACTCCACAATGCTCCGTCCCGCCCTCTCTCCTTCCCTGGTCATCTGAAGGCCCTCCCCAGCACTCCAGCTCCTTTGCCATTTTTCTCTTGAAGGGCATCTGCTTCCCTGCGGGCCTGGAGGGTGCTCGTTGATGGGGCAGTAATTCCTGCTTATTCCCTGCTGTTTGCCCAGGGCTGGCACAAGGCCCATGCATAACCGGGGCACAACGAATATGCAAAAAATGAATAAAGGCAGGCATGGTGAAGACCAGGTGAGAGACTGTGGATGAATCAGAGCAAATCTAACTCATCCTGTGGGACCACCTCCAAGGACGTGTCCCACCCACAGAATCCATACCATGCCCTCGCTCAGAGCCTCTTCATTGTACGAGTGACCATACCCACGACGGCAGAAAGAGCAACTGTTCTCAACACTGTCACATCAGCACCAACACAGTCACCTTCACCAACCCCCTCGCAAGTGTTAGGTGTTGACTACACAATTTGTAAACATCAATTTGTTAAATTCTCACAGCAGCAGGAGGCGGGTAGTCTTACTCCCATTTTACAGATGAGAAAGTTGAGATTTAGTAAATCAGGACAGGCTTAAGTTTTGCTATGATGACAAACACCCCCCCCCAAACCTTGGTGGCTTAAAATGATTGTATATTAATTCAAGTTCTGTTCCTGACATCCTGTGTCTCCTTCTCACCTTGCAAAGAAGGAGTGAATAAACCTCAGAACAGCTCCAGGTGCTGAGTTCAGCCTCCACACCCTGAGGCGGTGAGGTCCTGCTTAGCTTGGACCTTGTATCACTTGGGAACATCCGTGACTCACATGCTGGAGTCAAGCTTCAGGGCCCTGTGGTCACAGTGACAGACCTGCTCTTACGCTGGCACTCGGCTCTCACCCGTCCTGCAAACCCAAATCAGGTGGCCTTCCAGACACAGCGCAAAGCCCACTCGCTAACCGTCCTTGTCCCTGTTGAAGGCCGGCCTGCGACCCTTTCAAACATGCAGCACTTCAATATTTCTAGCCCTGACATCATCGCTGCGACTGTGTCCGGACTCCCCTGCTCTGGGCCTGCTGTTTCAGCCAGGCAGCCAGAAAAGAGTCTATTTTTATTTGGGGATACCTCTTTTTTAAAGGAAAAGAAACACTAAAATCTTCTCTTGATTAACATGAAAACCACCCACTCTCCCAACAATTTTTAGAATGACTGGTGATCCCAACTGGTCAAGAAAATCTGATTGAGTGTCACTCTTGATAGTTCACTTTTGGCAAATGCCAAGACGGGCAAATTTCACAGCCAATAGACTCTCTTTTTTAACTCCCCAAATACAAAATTAAACCATAATTTTAAACAAGCATAATATTCAAACGACACCTAACACTCCTACTCCCCGCAACCCCTGGGCCCTTTGGGAGGTTCCAGTCAGCCCTCCTGGTTGGTGACCACTGCCACAGACTGGGAAGAAGGGATAAGACATTTTGCTCCAACTCCAGACATACCCGGTAAAACTGAAAGTGAGAAATGATATTATGGGATCCATTCTGAGACAGGAATCCATTTTGGTTCCAGGATATTCCTCCCTTGAGAGACAACCTCAGTATAGGCCACTTCAGGGACAGAGGAGACCAGCCAGTGAAAGACAGGAGAGAGACCCTGTTTCCGCACTGTCCCCCTCGTCTCTCACACGTGCAGCCTTCCGCCTCACAGCAGATGCTGCCAAAGCCTTCGCCCTGACCCAACATCTGGTTTCTTGATTCCAGCCTCTCCTTTGTCAGAACGGGTTCTCTCCCAGAAGGATCACGAGGCCCTCTAATACTTCTTAAGCCTAATTGGAGTTGGGGTCCCGAGAAGTCTCAGGCGCTCTGGAGAGTCAGGGAGTCCCAGGGAGGGGGACCGAGGACCTGCCAGTTGTGTTGGCCGGAGTCCTGCAGCCAGCGAGCTGCGATCTGAGCCAATCCCATAACCACTTTCAGTACCTCAGTTTCCCCACCCATAAAACTTACCTCCGGGACTTGGGAGTCTTAATGAGCATTGGCCTTTCTTGGATAAATTAACCAGGTGCCGGAAACATCTGTGGCTGGAAGCAGTGCCTGCTGTATAAACAGAATATAGCATTCTTCCAAGACTGCAGCAAAAGCTCAAATACCTGACTTCATCCTGAGTCCTGCTCGGTAAGCATCTGTGGAAAAGCCCCTCTTCTCCTCTGAACTAGCTTGTCTTTAAAGAACTCACTTTCTCATTTCCCTTGCTCTGTTCTACTCAGGACAAAGGGTTTTCTGTAAAAAGTGGAGGGATCAATAATCTTATAGCACCACTTTTCATTTAAACCATGTAACAATGCTCCAAAAATAAATACCCCCAAGAGAACGTATGAGCTACATGACCAAGGGCATGATCTGTCTTGTTCATTGCCGCATCCCAAAAGTACTGAATCATAGGGGATGCTAAGATAGAATTTGTTGAACGAAAGAGGAAAAGAACAGATAATAGCCCTTGGAAAGTAATACTATAAGAGGGAACACCCCCCGAAAACCCAGAATTTATTTATAAAAATTGTGTATTTATTCTTACATGTTTAAACTTCAGTCACCTTCAAAGTATTCTCCATTTGATGTAATACACCTATCGAGATGCTTTTTCCACTGCTCAAAGCAGTTTTTGAACTCATCGATTTTGAGGCCTTTAGTTCTCCTGCCATTTTTTTCCCTTTGGTTTGTTTCACCTCTTGGACATCGGCAAACTGTTTCCCTTTGCGGACTTTCTTCAGCTGGGAAACAAAAAAAAGTCACTCAGAGCAAGATGGGGTGAATAGGCAGGGGAGGGGCACGGGGGTCATGCCATTTTTGGTCAAAAACTGCTGAACACTCGGCATGATGGGGGCAGGTGTGCTTGTAGTAAATCACCCATCATGAAATGGGCAAATGTGTTAAAAGAGTCCTCAAAAGAAATTCACTGAAGCTGAATGCAGCCTCTCACAATAACGCCAGCTGGTGCACTGATACCAATGGGTTCCTAGAACACCCACCTAGTAGGGAAAGCTTGTACTACAAGGCGCCTGCCCTCCAGAAGATAATTCTGGTTTTTTGGGGGGGTCCCCCTTATATGTGTGCATGGGTTTATGTTTGTATTTTGTTTTGTTTTAATTATCCTCATGCGAGGATATCTTTTCATCACTCTTAGAGAGAGGAAGAGAGAGAAACATCAATTTGAGAGAGAAGCACCAAGTAGCTGCCTCCCACATATGGCTGGACTGTGGATCGAACCCACAACCTAGCACATGCCTCAATCAGGAGTTGAACCTGCAACCTTTCCGTCACAAGACAATGCTCCAACCAACTGAGCCACACCAGCCAGGGCTGCATAGGTTTTAGACTGCTTTACAACACCTTCTTCCGTGTGGTCCCCCATTTGAGTTTATTAGGGCAGAAGATACCAAGCCACTTGATAAACCTGGTAAGGCTCGAAGTCAACTTGGTGAAGATCTAGAAACAAAACCTAGGTCCCCAAACACCCAATTCAGTCTTCTCACCTCTATAGCTCCTTGCTTTCTTTGTCTAAAGTAAGAGTCAGAAAACTATAGCTGGGGGCCAAATCCAGACCATTGCCTGCTTTTTGTAAATAAAGTTTTATTGGCACACAGCCACATCCATTCCTATACATATTGTCTCTGACTGCTTTCCCACTGCAAGGGCAGAGTCGAACAGTTGCCATAGGGACCATATGGCACACATATGACTGTTACTATATGTAAAGTTTGTAGTCAGGGCCGCATTTATTGCAAATTTTCTTTAGAAATAATATACTCAAGCCTTTTACAGAAAAAGTCCCACTGGCCCCTGCTCTCTAGCCACCTCCTCTGGAATCCACATCAGTCCTGGATCTATTGCTACAGCCCTGTGGTCACGATGTGTCGGTCACACAGCCTACACAGTCCACCGCGCCATGCATGCATGCTACTGTGCGTGCCAGAGCTCTGCCTCCGCGATTCTTCCCACAACTCTGAGAGGTACGCACTACGGTGCACACACAGAGTGTGCGGATGGAACTGGGCGGAGCCCTATGAAATCGCTGACTGGCGTTTGTAGGTGCACGTAGATCAAGCTAACCCTGTTATGTCCCTGGTAGAAAGTGAGGCAACAGAAGCAGCAGACCCACGGGCACTCAGTGAAGGGAAAGTGCTCAGATGCCAACCTGCTCCGTGCCGAGGACAGCCACTAACTCGACTGCTTCTGAAAACTGCATACGTCACTACAGGTATTAAAAGTTGTGCGACTCTTGAAAAAAATGCTGTTTCAGCAGGACTTTCTCTAATTTATCTGAACAGAAAAGTTCTGGGTTCTTTTTGGCAGGGCGGTGGGGTGGTCCCCCTCAAGTACCACCTATGACTATCACACAAAAGTAGTCTCCTTGGGGATCATTTTTGGGAAACCCCTGCACTCCCTCTATCCCCTTCAGAGAGCCTAAAGCCCTAGTCCCTGGCTGCAGTCTCCCACTGCCCCCCCAGAATGCCCACACAACGCTCTGGGCACACCCCATTTGAGCCACCTGCCCCTTGCTCCACGGGCAAATGGAACTCCACGTTTTTTAAAATAACCTGAGTAGTTCCTGCTGTTGCTGCAGGCTAATTCCATTTGTAGGGATAATAAAGCTCCGTCCTTGTGTGGCATTGCATGTTCATTTAATATACTTCAACCATCCTACACCTCCCATTGCTAATGCAAATGAGCTGTCTGTTTCTTCAAAATTGCTCATTCTTCCTCTAAGTCTAAACTCATCCTAGGATTTAGGTACCGAACCATTTGCAGCCTTTTTTCCAAAGGCAGTATCCAAGATCTGAAGCTGCCTTGTAGTCTGGATCAATTGAGCAATGTGGTAAACACTTAGCTGCTCCCCCATCTTTTTTAAAAAAGGATTAATTGCTACTATATGTAAAGTTTACAGTCAGGGCCTCATTTATTGCAACTTTTGTCCAGAAATAATGTAAGTCCACAACTTGTCATAAGCATCCCTCCCAGCCCACTCCTAAAATATTAACTTGGGAGGGAGGTTAGGAATCTATCATAACCAATGACAGACATCCGTGCACAAAAATAGCCAGCCTCAAATTTAACATTTTATTGCCATATTTTGAAACAACTGGGTAGGCAGCTGCGACTGTTATCTTCCAATTACTTCTCACTTTTCCAGAGTCTTAAATGCAAGCTGTAACAAATTAAATCTCAATTTCTATACACATACTTTTACAAAGAAGACAATTTCAGAAAGCTGAAAGAAAGAAAGAAAGAAAGAAAGAAAGAAAGAAAGAAAGAAAGAAAGAAAGAAAGAGAGAAAGAAAGAAAAACCGTTGAAGGAGAGGGGGAGGAAGATAAATAGCAGCAAGGAAGGAGAGAGCTCCATTCTGAGTGCCTCCAATGAGCTGCCCCCAGCAGCCCCCGCAGTCTCCATCCTGAACAGGCTCTACCTGCGAAACTTTGCACTTCGCTAAAAATGCACTTCTCCTGGCCAACTGTATAAAAGTGCTCAAGAAGAAATCCATTCGCCAAAAGCTGAATCCCTTTCCTGCTCTGGTATAACCCTCTACCAATGGCACTCAGACACAAGAAGTCTCTCAAAGATTTGGCTCATCTTTTGGAGATGCCTGTTCAGGCGGAACTGCACGTGATTCTGACCGGACACAAGACAGAGAACAGTGTGGTTGTTCTCCGACATCAGCACGTTTTCCCCCTCAATTATGGGGCTTGTGTTTAACAGTTACATTTTTGGTGGAAAAACAATATGCATGTGGACCTTTTTTCTTTCTTTTGGTTTTAATCTGACCCCTTGGCTCTAGTTACTTCAGAGAGAAGGTAGGAGGCAGACTGTCACTCCCGCTGCCAGGACTTGACAAGACATTGCAGACCGAACACAGGTCCCTGAGGCTTGCCCTATCTGCAGCGCATGGCCCTGCTGTCTTGAGGCGGGAGATGGCCACTGCAATCAGCAGCCAGATAAACAAAGCCCTGCCAACTGTCTCGGGCCCCCTGCGCACCTGGTTCAAAATGCTGGCAACTCTCAAAGGGAAGGCACTTCTCTGGCACCTGCATACAAGGCTCCTCCTGCAAACCAGGCTGTAGAGGAGGCTTTCAGAACCTGTCTTTTCCCTTCTTTTTCTCCTCAGCTCCTCTTCCAGCCCTGAACGACCTCCAAAACCCCCTTCCTCCAGGCTTGGGAGTATTACTTTTTGCTCTGTCTGGAATCCCCTTCCTTCTCCAAAGCCTGACCTATTACCCTTAACCTCTAATAGAGGCGGCTACTCTAAAATAATTTATGGCAATATCATCTCAGGCAAATGAAAAAACAAAACTCCCCAGGCAACAATGACTCGAGGCCAGATTCAGGAACCACTGTTCCCGAGCAAACCTGAGCCAACACCAGAGGACGTGAAGCATGTAGGAAAGCACAAGTGGTTAGGCTCTACATCCTCAAGGTTCCTGAGGCCCACTGGGGTGGAGGCCCAAAATTTGCATTTCTGACAAGCTCACCAGATGCTCCTCCAGAGGCCTCACTTACAGAGACACAGCCCTTGGGGAAACCCCTGAAGAGTCAAGCAAGACTTCTGGCCCTTTCATTCCCAGTGCTTGTCTGCTGAATAACCACCAGGAGGTGCTGTCAAGTTAATACAGTTACAGAAGAAACCCAGAAAGATCACCATTTTGAAAGTCTGTGATTCCACTCTCATCCCCCAGTGATGCTCCATTTGCCAGCAAAAATCCCACCTGCAGGTTCAGCATAGAAAGACTCAGACGTGCTGAACCAACAGGGTAAGCAACACTCAATTCTTTTAAGGAAAAATGCCCCTCTTCTTGGTTGGCTGCTTGGATTTTCTTCCTAGAAGCAGGCATCTAGTTCATGAGAGCATGAGGAGAAAAGTCATCTTTTTTCCAGTGTGCTTTAAATCAGGAGCAATGATGGTTTACTGCTAACAGACATCCAGAATCCACGGTGGGGGTGCATGGCCAGCCTCTAACCACTCTCTGCAGAGCCCCCAACAATTGCTCCAGTCTATTGACACAAGACGAGAGATTGTCATCTCAGATTTGCCACATTGGGGCTTCATTGAAATGTAAAATCAACACCTTCCCTTTCTCCCTCCTGCCCCAGATGATTTCTGAATTTCTATACATTTGTGAATTCACAGAGCATTAACAGAATAACATGAACATCACAAATGCAAATGCCTTTGTTCCTTTGTTCCTAACAAACTGCTACAGTTCCATCTTCTGTGAGTTTGGCGGAGGGAGTGGATTCCACATACCATGTCATCGCAGGTTTAGGAGCAGAGACACGGGCGAGCTTTCCAAAGTGTTCTGTCAGGAGGGGCTCTGACACACACACACACACACACACACACACACCCCTCCAAGCATTCTTTTTCCAGCGCTGATTTGTACTTTCACAAAACTGACATCTGCATCTCTAAAGAAATAACTTTCCTGTCAAAAGAATCTAGCTTAATTTTGTTGGCTTGTTTCCTTCCCAGACCAAATTTAGAACACCCTGCCACCTGTTTACACCACCAAGCTCCAGCAAAGCAGCGCAAGCTCTCTGACATCCACTTTCCCAGCTGGAACCGTCAGGGTGATGATGGGGAGATGCTAGGGGTTTTTCACTCGCCCCTGACTCCTTGGTCCTTCTGGAGCGTGGGAATCCTTTGTGCTGCAAGCGCCACAGGGCACTCCCTGTAACACCACAGTTCGCCAGTGAGCAGCGAGCATCTCACCAACAGGAAGGCTCAGCGTGTGAGGGGCAACATTCAAACTCTTTGAAGAAATGCTGACTGTACACCTGAAACTCATACAAAATAATACGGAGTCTGAACTGTAATTGAAAAAGAAAAAATGCTGAGACACAGAATTCTGCAGAAAAGAGTAGATGATTTAGGCTATCTTGGAAACAATCTTTAAAACTCTTAGTGCCCATTTCCATCATCTGTGAATGGGTATCCACAGGGGCCAGGAGATCAGGCAAGGCCCCCTCCTGTTTTAAAGTCTATTAATATAATTGCAATGTAACCTTTATCCACCCATCCCCTCTTAAGGCCGCACCTTCTCAAACCTATTGAGGCCCAACAGCAAATATGCCTTGGCACTTACAGGAGTTGGACTTGGGATTTTTGAGGTTGAAAGCAACAGAAACCAACCCAAAGTTGCTGAAGGAAAAAAAAAAAAAGGCAGTGTTAAAACTCAAATGTGTTTTTGTGAGACCCCAGGGCAGGAATACAAACATGGCTCAGAATGGGACTGGACACAGAAAGTTCCAGTGTTAGGAACCCTTCTTTCCTATTTGTCCCCCTGCTTCTTCCTCTGTGCTTGTCTGGGCTTCTCAGGCCTGTGTTACAGAGTGATTAACAAGAGGTTAGCCAGAGTCTCAGGAAACGAGCCCCTCTGGACACTGGAATCCCTTCATCCCAACTCTCGTTTATCAGAACAGCGTCACTGATGACGTGAGGTGTCCACCACGGCCCAGATGAATATGAACATCGGGAACTCACCGCTGGGATCCTATGCACTTAGGGGGCAGGGTAAATTAGGGGCGAAACAGTCTCTGAAATTGGTGGGGGTGGGGCGATGGTCCATCACAGAAGATACCACGCGAAGAGGAAGCTACCATGAGACACGAACCACTTTCCTCGACTTGTGTCGAGAAGGAAGTTGTGCCACAAGCGGGTCAGAGACCTCTAGACCTGAGCTCCAGTCCTCCCAGGAGTGCTGGCATTAGTCCGTCAGAACGCTTTCGTTTGTTTTCAGTCTTCACCTGAGGATATTCTATTATTGATTTGAGAGAAGAGGAAGGGGCAGAGAGACATCAACGTGAGAAACGTCGATCAGCTGCCCCGCACAGGCACCCCGCGACCGGGAGTCAGACCCACAGTCTGGGCGTGCAGGGTGACGGACGCTCCAACCAACCGAGCCACCTGGCCAGAGCACAATGTTCTTGAAGTTTGGTTTCACCAACCCTGAGCAATCATTCTCCCTCCTTTAGTAGTCTCAGCTCCGGGCACCTTGGCCTCACCACACATTCGTGCCCCTTTCCCATTCCAAATGAGAAAATACACAAGTACTTTGTGAACTGTAAGATAATATATTAATAGGAGATTGGTTTTTAAAGCCATTTCAAATGCAATGTAATTGGTCTATTCACTTCCTTCTCCAAGTATCAGGGTCTTCTGCCTCCATTATAGGGGTCCCCCATGGGAGGTACAGAAGCCAGAACAATAGCGTCCACCCATTAAGACCAGACTGGATATTTTACGTAGGAAGCACGTGTTATTTTGTACGTCTTTGGCTCACTGCCTCCGGAGAGCACATCTCTGTTATAGTACAGTGGGCTAGGAGTGGAAACTGCCAGCTGCAGTTCCTCTCTGTATCTCATTAGAGGACGAGTTTCCCTTTAATGCACATGAAGACCTTTCATTAGCAATAATAGGAGCTGCACGCATCAGAGACAAAAACAGACCCTCACCATTGTGATCTAGATGAGGTTACTGGGAAACTTGCCTGCCTGGTCGGAGAGTTATGACATGCAGAGATGCATGGTGACATCAGGGGGAAAAATTAAAATCTTTGTGACTATTTAAAAATATGAAATGCAACTTAAAAACCTCAAAATGGAGGCGGCCAGGAATCGCAGGCAGATTGACTCTAGGAATGCGTTAAGCAAATGCAAGCCAAATGACAAGATAAACAAAGGTGGGGAAAGATTACCCAGGGGATCGGACCAAATAAGAACCATCTCCAACACACACAGTGCATCACTGCGAGACAGGCTTCGGTCCAAGAAGAAAAGGAAAGGCCATTCACCCTCGGAGGCAGTAAACACTGTTGAAAGTTAAACAAATTCTCTGCCTCCATGTCCACAAGGGAAGGTGGAAGAGGCCAGAAATGGCTGTGCCCTGGAGAGGGGTCAACGAAACAAAATATTACTGAAGGAAATGAAGTGACACCTGAGTTTATGCCTTCGGGTTGACGCAAATGCCAGAAGCAGTATTTTCCTACTGCAATCAACTCAGGATGAAGTGATGCTTGGAAATGGGCCATCCTGCATTGTCACGGGTCTGATGAAGAAATGGCAGAGACATCACTTTGGTCCAAATGTGAAACCAGCAATTTTTGCATTAAAAGAGAAAGCCACCTTTACCGTTCTTTATAGTACAGGATCAGTGGATCCAAACTTGCTCATACTTTTTAATTTTTGGAGATGACAAGGATGCACATGGAAAGAAACGAAATATTGACGACTTCCAGCAAGTCCCAGAGGAAGCATGGATTCAGCACCCCAGCCACTAACCCTGCAGCTCCAGGGAATGCTTGGGTTAGACGTGAGGCTGCATCCAATCTTTGGTAGACTGCTTGCCATTGATTCAATGAGAGGACCAAAAATGGGTGCCTCACTCACAGTTAAGAAAATGCAACTGACCTCAACATCAATCCTGTGGAATCAAGTTGTGACTCTAATACACTGATCATATGATGTAAGGGCTTAACAGCCTCTGAAAACAAGGATACAGGTCAGCAAGTGCCAGGAATAGACTAACACCTATAAAATCATCCACACTCCCCAATGTGGGAGTGGTGGCCCTGGAAACAATTTCTGAATCCATGGACTGTATCTCCCAAATCACTACTGAGGCTTCAGAATAGCCATTCTGGGTTCTGCCAGTAGCGGTGGAACCGAGCAGGCTTAAGGCGCATTACAGGGAATGTTACCTATGTAAAAGGAAGCTCAAGATGGGGGTGAGGATGAGGCCACAGCTGTTTGCTCCAATGACCTGTTAACTCCCCAGTAGCTCTGGCTCTGCATCTACTCACGCTGTCTCTGTAATGGGCATTAGATCAGACTCAGGCGGGTCCTAAGGACTCCAGTGCAGCCTTAGGCCATGGGATGCAGAAACACCCACTGCTTCTCCCTCCCCTTTGTATTACTTGGTAGGCACAAATCTTCTCATTACTTACCTACTAACCACTGTCACCCCTTCCACACATCCCGAGGAAGGGAGGATGCCCTGTTGAAATGGACCAAAGCACTCTGCAAGGCACCGACACCTTGATCATGCTCTCTACAGATCGAGTCATCTGCTTAAAAGAAGCCCTCCAGAGGAATCTGGGTTGGCCTCCGTTCAGCGCTATCCCTTTAAGCACCCCTGCCCCATTTCTCTGATGGAACAGACAGCAAAGGATGCCCAGTGAGAACAGAACAACTGATAAATGGTATATTATACATTTAACTTGAATAAGGGATGTTTACTACGAAAAGTTTAAACTCAAATATTTCATAACATTCTGATGTCCACAAGCTCAATGCCAGCACAATTTAAAAGTGAAGCTGACATAGGTGTTCTGAAGAATGCTAAAAACACAGTGAACAATGTAGTACCATTTAAAAAGACACTAAATATGAAATATTTAGATCATGTAAATAAGAAATCACGTAACTTCCATTAATTAGGGGAACAGTAGATAGTATTTCAATTTCCCAGCTTTCAAAAATGGGAGTTAATTTACATTACCTCAATGTTAAAGGAATAAGGTATTTTGGGCAGTCTATAGAGTCATTCCCTCAGGTATTAAGTTTTCTAAGACCTTAAAAGCTTTATCAATGATTACGGGGTTAACGGCAAATGTTTTTACTTCCTTGGTTCATAATTTTCCCCTGGATTAACACACTAGACTTGTCCTGCTTGCTCTTGGGTAAGTGAATAATTTATTAGACCTGGTACTCAGTTTATGAGCTTTTCTCATTTCAACTTGAAGAAATTGCAAATATTTGTAGATGAACCAAATGCATTTGTCCCTGACAGATGTCAGAATGCAGCCCTCAAATCAAATGCAGAACAGAAGCTATTCCCTGACACCACACACCGTGGAGACTCACTTTCCATGGGCGTGTGTTCCCAAACGGTGCATCCCTAGTCACAACCCCTCACTCAGACACTGCCGAGATCTGCCATCAGCCACTTACATGCTGCTCTGCATTACAGGCATCTAAACAAGGACATGGAATTTACACCAAAGAAATCACGCCTTAAAAAAACATAACTGAGTTTTGTTAAGTTAACCTTACACCATGAGGAATACAGAAATTAAGCTCATGTTTGAACTTATTTTCCCTCATTTTGTTGTTGCTTCAGGGGTGCTTTGTTCAACTCCTCGATGTAATTCTAAACCCAGGGGTTGAGAATGCAGGGAAATGAGTCAGCAGAGAACACACGCACGGCCAGCTTGTTTATCGAGATCTGCCTCTGCCTGACACGGTCGTACTCAAAAAAGAAATCACTGTGGGTGACAGAGCAAATCAGTGTACCCTTTCCCAAAGACAATCTGGCAATACAGGTTAAAAGCCCTAGAATTTTAAATACCCTTTGACTACTTAAACAAATGCAGGAATTCATCCTAGAAAACGAATTACATATGTGAGCAAGTGTTTGGATTCTAGAATGATTGAGGACCTGAGCTTTTTGAAAGCAAAAACCTGCTAATAACCCCGTATACTGGGCAGACAACACTTACCGAGCGCCTTCTACGTACTGACCACTGCTCTGTGTTTCACCCCCGCAGCCAATGCCCTTGTAACACTCACACCTACCACACGGGTTAGCACACTCGGCTCCTTCTCTCCTTGCACCTGGATGAGGAGTGGGGTTGAGCAACTGGTCTAAGGACACACTTAAGGGAGAGGAGCCAGATATGGGTCCTGCTGCCTGATCCCAGACCTCCAACGGTGCCTCCAAAACCATGTTGTTAGAGAAAAGATTTCTCAGTCCTTCTGACCCTTTATCCATTCCTTTTGATTATCCTCCTAGGAGTTTAAGTCAAGGTGAAAATCACCCTCAGTATCACAGGCATACCTCCACCAGCAGGTAAACCTCATTTGGACATTACATGAAATAGTGGGATCTTTGATGATCTTTCAAATACAAATCACTAGTTTTTTTTCTAATGTACTACTATCCTCCCAAATCCTTTTTCTTCACTCAAAAAAATAGCAGAATTTTATTTCATGGCATGAAAAAGATAAACATGAAGTCCTAAATTTAAAAATACACACAGAATTTCATTTTCATACAAAATACAGCCCCTTGGTAAAGTAATTCATTTTGTCAAGTTCCTGTGCCCTGTGACCTATGGGCACGAGCACTGATCAACCACTGCCTAAAAAAACGCCAAGGGAGACCTCTAGGAAGCATCTGGAGCGACTGCAGGCCTGGGGAGCAGGGCTGCCTAGACAAGACATGAAGACTGGGCTTCCCGGGGCACCTGAGCGATGAGGTGCTAGAACCCACAGCGGGTGCCTGGACCTCTGGGTCATGAGTTGGCACAAGCAGCACTGAACTGTGCGGATAAGTGGCACCTCAGAGGTAGCAAAGGTGATGGACCCTAGAGTCCTGAGCTTCTGGGGAAGACATTTCATCTTCTGGAAATGAAGAGGTAGAAGGAAAGCAAAAATAAGCAGCTAGATATGTCTCAAACCAAATGAGTAAGCAGTCGATTGTTTTATTTATATATATTTTATTATTGGCTAGAGAGACTTCAATATGCAAATGCATTACTTCCAAGATTGCCCCAGTGTGATCCCGAGAGTCCATGTTAACTCCTTTTCCGGAAGCTTCCTTTTCTTAGTTGTTGTACTCTTGCAGAGCCTGGGCCATGAAGAGTTTGCCTAGGTTTTGCGCGGTGAATTCCTTGATATTCTGGCAGTAAGTATTAATTTGGCCTGCGTGTTTGGGAAAGTGAGAGAGTGAGTTATAATGTTCCACAAATTATCAAATGACCTAGAACACTGATCACACACGAAATCAACATAATACAGAACCACTGGTATTTTGTTTTGAGTTAAAAGGATGTAAGAATCCATTCTACTTTTCCATTAGGGGTAATAAGGATTGGAAGTTAAACTACGTTCCACTCTTGGCTACTTAGAGAAGGAAAACTACAACTTTTAAAAAAGTTGTCAGCAGTCAAGAACAGATTGGCTGTCAATCAAAATGCACTGACTACGCACCCAGCCTAACTAACTGTGCACGAGGTCAAAAACAGCACTGAGGCAGGAAGGACCGCGAACCCGCCCAACCCACCGGGCCCAGGAGGGAGCTGGTGGAGCAGTTTTCAGTCTGTGCTCTGGAAACATGAAGGACTCCACCCTCCCTCAGAGCCGCGACGGAGCCAGAGCACAGAATACACGTGAAGTAAGCGCTGTGGCACTGCGTTGATGTCTCACAACTAATGGTCTAATCTGCTGCAACAGTTACGTATTTTTGAAAGTATGAGAAACACAATTCTGTTTGCACCGGACCTTATGTAAGGAATGTGTCTCGGTTTTCCAAATTTAATTTATACGTGTTCTAGAAAGCTTTACAGAACTTAGATTTTTCTCCCACCCTAAAAATAGATCAATAGAAATTGTGTAAGATCAGATTCTCTTTGAATAGGATATTTCACCCTAATAAATGCCTCAGAGACAACTGGCTGATTGAATCAAACAGCATTTAACAACGTTTATATAGAAATAAGGTACTTAGAGTTAATAAGATCGCGAATGAATGTTACATATTCAAAATCAAGTCCTAGCATAGGAAATGAAATCTCTACCACTCAAAGGAGGTGTTAAACGTTAAGCATCTCCAGAGAAAGTCCACCCAGAATTACATTCATGTTGCTACAATGTAAGGGAAACACTCTTCCTTAAGTCAGAAAACTCAGTGCAGTTCAAACACCACATACAGACTTGGGCTCAGTGCCGTGCTAGAACATAACCAGGAAATGGCTTCAGCTAAACGATCTTTTACACTATGAGATTGTAAAATTTTTTTCTTACTCTCCTTGAAAGATAACAAATAAAACCTTCCCATTTTAGAAAGTTTATAATGCCATCTCAAAAATGTTTATATAAACACAGTGAGGCACTGAAAGGACCTTGAAAATAACACAGCCTGACGAATTCTTAATTCTGAAATGACAGGAATCAGATTCAAATTCGTCATTCAACCATTTTAAATGTACTAGCTTTTATGGATGTATGTTTTCTGTTTTTTCCATCCCCTCATCACTGCCTGCTTTCTAGAGAACAGAAAAACCTGCCGGTCCCGCACCGGCGAACAGCACCTGCAATGAGCAGAGAGTCCATCCTGGCAGGGGCCTGGAGTGGTTTGAAGAGTTTGGACAGGTCCTCCTCGGGAAGCGGGGGCTCTCCCCGGCTCTGGCGCTGCATGTTTTCCTGCTGGCGGCGCTGCTGATACTGGAATTCAGAGGGAAAGGATGTGGTGATTTTTCTCTACCAGAGGAAAAAAGAACTCTCTCGCTTATGCAACCAGCCAGCCCACTGCTCTGAACTCCTATCTGTTTTACAAGGGGACCCTTGGTTCCTCTTGCTCCTAAGAGGCTAAACGTTGCAACAGCAGCAAATTCCTCTGTTGTAAACTCCAGTGTCGCTCTAAGAGTCTGTAACTAATGATTCAGAAAAACAAACCCGGTTATGTGAGAAACAGGAGGCTTAAAAGTCAAAGTTCAGGATTAATTAGTGAGTGAGGGGGAGTAACTTCACCATTTCTTACAAGGGGGTCAATAACAGCATTCCAAGTACAAGTCATCTTAACTTCAATAACTCAGTAATGAACCCCACATGGAGGAGCTCTTTCAACTTTACCCCTACTGACCATACAACAATTCTGATGAAGTCATTATCATATTATTCTAACATCATCATCGCTATTATTATTATACAGATAATCATCTGTGCTTTAAGTCTATAGCTAAGAAAGAGTATTAGCTCAGATAATGCTGCAAAAACTTTCAAACTCTGGATTCCTATGATTCTTTGGAGAGAAGGTAGGGATATATAAAGGTATAGATCAGTGGTCCCCAACCTTTTGGGCACCAGGGACTGGTTTGTGGAAGACAGGGTGAGTGGTGGCGTGGGGACAGGAGGTGGTTAAGGCAAGGCTTTGCCCCCTCTGGCTACTTGTTCAGCTCTGGCTGTGCAGCCAGGTTCCTAACAGGCCAGGGACTAACCTTGGGGGCGGGGACTAGGGGATGGGGACCCCTAATATAGATCACCTACAAACGTACAGATCAAATTACAAGCAAGAGCTAGTAGTTGTAAACTGCTTACAACAGCAGGGTATGACATAACATCTCACACAGTCTTAAAAGGTCAGGAAATGAGAAGCCAAAGTGGGCAGCACAACTTTTAAGTTCTTGGGAGTCCTACATAACCAATGAGGGAAATGGAGCAGTCACGTGCTTTGCAAAGATTCCTATACTTAATATGGGTTATGGGTCTGAATAAACATCCAATGCAAAATTTTAAGGTATATTAGAATCCTGAAGAATTAGCTGAAGATTGGTTTCCAGAATCAACTGTCCCACAGGGGACACATTTTCAGTTTGATACCCAGAGCCCCGTCCTTTAACCAAAGGAAGGACCAGCAGAAGAATGCAATCAAGTAGGGTTTGGGGTCTTTCTTCCCTAATTTCTAAGAGATTTTCACCATCGCCACCTTCACCACCATCTCCTCAGTTAAAATACTTTACAGATTTATATGTGTGTTTATAATTCTAAGTATGGCAGAAACAAAGTATTTTAAATTTCCTTAAAATAAATGAACACTGATATTTAAAAAAATTTTAATAGCACTTTCTCAGAACCACTTAATTCTACTGTTAACAACACCTAGTGAAAAGTACATGTTAGCGAACACAAAGTAGTCACATACAGACACTTTAAGTAGTATGGCCGCAATATCCCTTTAGGGAGGTGACATATCTATGAATCAAATGTTAAGAACATTTCAGAGCAATACAGCCCAAAAATAATATCCCAGGAATTGTGAAAATTGTGCGGCCTTCAGGCCACACTAATAAAGAAAAGGTTAAATGGCCACAGCAGTATATGTGCATATGAGCACATTCAGGTAACTCTAGAGTTTTTATCTGTATTATACCATCTATTTCACAGCAGTTGGTCTATTATCTCCTATCAAAATTGCTTGCTCTTAATCACAATTGCTCAGTTTTGTAAATGAACTGAAGATTGCTAACTATGCTGCAATGAGCCACTACCAAACCAATTATAGTTAGTAAAGAAATGAGCTGTGACACTGAGAATCTCTCTGCCTCTCTTATTTGCATAACCTTGGCATTACAATCTGAGCTTAACATACTGGCTCTCTTTAAGCAAGGTATTTTTAAGTACAACTTGTAAGTAATATATTAGAAACATACTACACAAATATAATCTTTTAAAATATGATATAGAGTTACTAGCTAAAAGTCAGTGCTTCACCAAAGATAATTTAGATCATTTTGAGGATGACTCTTGAAGCATCACATGTAGAAATGAATTGTTTGTTGAAGTTTTCCATAATACCAACCTGGTGTTTCTGCTGCTGCTGTTTACTCATGTTCCTCATGTATGTGTTATATTTAAGTATATCTTGGCTCATTTCATCCACTCTGTCCATCAGCAATTGCAGCGTCTTTCCCAAATGATTGCTGAAACGTAAATATACTGACATGTCACATTTTAAAGTTACAGTTTTGCCACTGCTCTGGAAGAGTTCCGAGGTATTAAGCTGATCTGTCATTTGCTAAATGAGTAAGAAGGCACATTCGCATAAAAGCAAGGGTAGAGGAAAGGCTCTAAGTCAGCTTATTATTCAACCTTCCGCATCTGAAATAGCTCAGTTTCTTTTTGTCAGAGCATATGCATGTCAGGATATGAACTGTTAAATGTACCTGGCAGAATATCTACATGTGTATTTATTTTCTTTACAACCAAGTTTAACCTAAGGTCAGTACTCCTGAACCCTTTTCCTTAGCAACCCCTCCCCGAAATGGTGCTCCACAACATTTAAATCGGTAACCACAGAAAGGAAGGACCATGCAAACAGACTATGACTTCTGCACCTGACGTCTCTTATCTAACAGGTTTCCAAAGGGCAACAACAGCATTTATTCTGCAAAGTCAAATGAAGAGGGCTTCTCTGCTCTTGCCCTTCCTAGAATCTGTGGTACAGTTGTTCCTACTTCTTTTCCTCTCTAGAAATTTCTACTGCAGCTCATTTACCAAAATCTTGTAGCATGATGCTAAAGAACATCACTTTATGTACATCACTAATGTACTGGCTAGACAACGACCAGCCTATTCATTGATTTCTGCTTGCAACGATCTCCTTCCACATGGTAAGGCCTGCTACTGCACGTGTACTGTAAAATCCACTAGCTGACAAAGAGTATCCTTCACTCATTTCAAGACCTATTAAGTCCCAGCTTCAGTGGTGGCAAACAGAGACAACAGTGAAAGAGACATTCATGGTCTCCGTCTTCACTGAGCTTACAAATGACTGGGGGTGGGAAGAAAAAAAGGGGTAAGCAGAGACACTTAAATATTATAATGGCCGGAACGTCTCTTTAGGGAGACGAGAGGCTGAAAGCAAAGGGTGAGCAAGAAGCAGGCAGAGACAGGTGAGAACTAGACAGATAAGAGAGTGTGGCTGGAACGCTGCAACAGGTCAGGGAGGCCAGACAAGCACACACGGGAAGCTGTTCGCCACACCACATGACACCCAGCAACACTGAATGAGACCCAACTTTGGGTGAACGGTGCTCTGGAGTTCTACATGTCTGTCATTTGTTTGGCCTTAAATTTTAAAATGACCACTCTGGCTGCTTTGCAGAGAACAGACTGGAGAGCAGAAGCAGGAAATCCGGTAGGAGTCTATGGAGGCTGGCTGGCGAGGATGCACAGAAACCAGGACACTCACACATTGTGGTGGGGTGAAAAAACAGCGCAGCCACCATGAAAAACCACCTGGTGGCTCCTCAAAAAGTTAAACACGGAGTTACTGGAGGACCCAGCAAGTCCATGCCTCAGTACATACTCCAGAGAAATGAAAACATGCTCACCCCAAAACTTGTACATGTATGTTAACAGCCGCATGATTCATAACAGCCAAAAAGTGGAAAAAGCCCAAATGTCCTTCAGAGGATGAATGGATAAAGTGTGCTTCAGCCACACAACAGAATACCACCGAGTCATAAGGAGCATGCAGTACTGAAACGTGAGCAAAGCTCCAAACAACACTGTACTAAGTGGAAGAAGTCGGATGCAGAAGGCCACTTTACTGTACGTTTCTGTTGATACGAAACGTCCAGGACAGGCAATCCACACAGAGAGAAAGCAATCAGTACCGGCCAGCAGACAGAGGGCAGAGGAGGGACTGGTGAATGAGTGTGGGGTTTCTGTTTAGGGCGATGAAAATGTTCTGGAATTAGTGGTGATTGTTGTACAACACTGCAAGTTTATTAAAAACCAATAAATTGTACTTTTTAAAATGGTTAAAATGGTGGGTTTTATTCTTTGTATAAAATTCTACTAAAATTTTTGACTATTTAAAAAAAGGATAAAATGAAGCAAAAGGTGAAAGAAAATGGGTAATGATGCATGAGGTCAAAAGATGTTCTTTCTTTAACTTTGATTTTTAAGATGAGAGAGACTTAAACAAGTTTAAATGTCCTTATTCTTAAGAGATGTATGTTCAAGTCTTAAGGGTTGAAGAGTCATGTCTGCAATTTTCTTTCAAATAACTCAGGGGAAAAGTATGTGGTTGGTTGGTTTTACGTGTACAGAGAGCAGGTGCAAATGTGGTAGGATGCACAACTGATGCATCCAGGTAACAGGGTTATGGGATGTTTGTGGCATTATTACTCTTTCAATTTTTCTGAAGAGGTGAACGTTTTCAAAATTTTCTAAAACTGGGAAAAACAGGGCAATAAATGTAGTAGGAAAAAACTCATAGAGAGAGGAACTGAAGACATGTGAGGAGGAAAGGCAAGAGGGGCAGGGATGGGAGTGGCCTAAGGGGAGACCCTGGGCTTCTCATTCTGACCAGTGGAAGAACTGAGGCCCCAAAAATGATATCAAATACAAGAAGCACCACAATTAACTACATGACTAGTTGTTAACTAAGTCATTTATGTCGTTAAGTGTAACAGGAATTCAGAGAAGGGAACGATCAGCATCAATCCTGGGATCAGGTGACTGGGGCAGTGAGAACGGGGTGCATAGTGACAGTGGAGGAAAAACCCTGAAGGCCTTGCAGAGAAATGACATTTGTCATTTGCAGAGAAAGATCCAGCACTTGCTCCCAGATCCTAAATCCTGGAGGCTGACTACAATGGTCTGAGCAATGAGAAAGGAACTACTAGAACAGACTGACCCTCTCCACCAAAAACGTCTTTAAAGTACTAATTTTATGTATATAGTATTACATATCAAAGTCCTAATATCATATATGTAATTATAGTGAAGAACACAAAAAAGCACAGGGAGCATGGACTTTAACATTTCATAACATTTATATAATTATAATCCTCTTCAGAAATATAGCCAATAAGAAATCTTGAAAAAAAAGACTCAAAAATCTGCACAATAGTCTTTGTAAGGCAAAAGGAATTAACAGTAATACACAACTGTTTCACAGATAACCAGGAAATCACAGGTCCATTACCAAGGGCAAATTTATGGGGGTCTTTTCAGTACCAGTTCAACTACAATACTCAAACAGGGAGTTACTGTTAGGAGTTTCAATAAAACAGCCTTTTCATTTATTACCAAGGAAACAAAAGAAGCAAACACAGATACCTTAAACAGATGTCAACCACGACACGCAGTGATAAGTCGGCTCAAGCTACGGTATCAATTTATCCTTATTATCCTCATATGCCCACCCTTAGTTTACTTTTTTAAAGAGGACATAAAAATAATTGTTTTTTCATGTGTGAAAAGCTAAAGGCTTATGTAACACATTTATAAAAAATTAATAAAGGCTGTTATAAAATAGCTATTACCAGAATTTTCATCTAATAAAATTAAAACTTAGAACTTCTTAAATGAAAAGGACTGTTGCATGCTTTACTCACACACAGACAAATTCATCAGGTAAATCAGAGAACTGGTACCCACATATGGGTTGTGAAAAGCAGGACCAAACAAAATGTTTACGGATCTGCTTCAGAATGATTTCTGATGTGGTTTCTTAGAAAAAATTTTATGGCAACTGGCCTGATTAACATTATAAAATACAATTTGAAACAAACAAAGCCTGTAAAATAGCACCATCAGTTTGGGGCAGTGACAGCCCATTAGCATGAGCACTGCTTCAAGGCTGCCTCCTGGTTCCTCCCAACAGGAACACCAACGTGCCCTTAAAGCAACTTCACACGGAACCTCACCTCCTATTCCACCACGGAGAACGCAGAAGATAAAAACTAAAATACAGTATCTGTCTCGATCTTAGTAGCTATGGTGAATTGGGAACATTTTCTTAGCTATTATAACTGATGCCCTGGACAGACAGACACCACGTGCCAGCTCACTGTTGAAGTCAAAGCACAAAAGGGCTATGTGTGTTTCGAATTCATCAAATTGTAACTGCATTGCTGAGAAAGGTTCTTAGCTCAAAGCTTTAAACAGGTGTGCCAAGTGGATTTGTAAAAGCAATAAAGAAAAATATGATCTTCTAAAAGAGACAAATTAAAGGATTATTATGAATATATGTTTACAGTCAAACAGCACATCCTTTAGCGCCAAATTAGCCTCGCAACCTGGCTCATGCACACCGTTCACTACCGTTTCCTCTCCCCCTCCGGTGAAGACTTTCTTGGCCTCTGTGGTGCACGCATACAAGGAGAAGTGGCACTTCAACCAAAATCCTAGCCATCCCGGGGCATGGAGAAGACACCCGGCTCTCTGGTCCCACAGTCCTAGCCATCCCGGGGCATGGAGAAGACACCTGGCTCTCTGGTCCCACAGTCCTAGCCATCCCGGGGAATGGAAAAGATACCTGGCTCTCTGGTCCCACAGTCCTAGCCACCCTGGGGCATGGAGAAGATACCTGGCTCTCTGGTACCACAGTCCTAGCCATCCCGGGGCATGGAGAAGATACCTGGCTCTCTGGTCCCACAGTCCTAGCCATCCCGGGGCATGGAGAAGATACCTGGCTCTCTGGTCCCACAGTCCTAGCCATCCCGGGGCATGCAGAAGATACCCAGCTCTCTGGTCCTTCTGGGTCTATCTCACTTGTCTTATGGCAAAGAATTCTGTATCATCCTGTTGTGCAAGCTTCCATCTGGGATAACTGGAAATCTGATTAAGTAATTGAGCTTCTGTTGCAAGCTCGTTCCTTAAGAAAACAATGTTTCTTTCAGCCATTCAACAAATGCATAGATTGCTTACCTACTCTGTCCATTTAATTTCATTCTATGGGTGCATCAGCCTTCACCCACCACACCACAATCACTACTATCAAGCTTAAAGGGCCTCGAAGAAGAGCTATATATAGGAATTTCTTCACATTTCTGTTAAGAGAATAAATGAGGGGAAAAGAAGCAGTAACTCCATAAAGGAAACAATTTGTTTTAGAATACTTCTGTGAGCATTTTACCAATATAATAAATAATCTCAGCCACAGTGGAGCAAAACAAATTATGTCACCACTAAGATAGCAAAAGATAGTGCCAGGTCCCCAAAATTCTAATTTTAGTTGGAAATTCAAACTGGAAGCTTTCTACTAATAAAGTTTGCATCTGATCTAGGGCAAGTACCACCAGTAAAACAAAAAGGTATTTTTATTTTTCTCCCGAGCATTATTAAACACCCAGACATAATACCATAAGCCTCTGAGGGCAGGGTACAATAAATAATGCTGAGCCAAATAAAAAAACCCTCCCCCATGGGCATTTACCTTATCAAAGTAAAAATGATATACAACAGAGGGTTCTTAGGATAGGAGCTAATTAGTATTCAAACACTGTTTTACTTTATCAGTTTGGTGGTTTTCCTGGGCAGGACAAGTACTACATGTTGTTGTTACATATCTTAGTGACCTCAAAATGTGCTTAAGTAATTTTCTTCTTGTTTCATAGGTTAGAGTCTGAGTCAAAGAATCTTTGGCAGAAAGTGATAAAAAAGGAACTTTTCATTAGGCAGGGCCCCTTACCTGCTAGCAAGACTGAGCAATTCATGTTTATCTGCTACAGCTGACTTCTTCTCAAGCTCCCACATTAGAACGTTGATCAGATGTGAATTTTTAATTACAATCGGCACTTCTTCAAACATGTGCTCAAAGGTGATACTTCCCTTTTTCAATCTGTGAAGCGTGTTAAAAATAATTTAGCCTGGTGGTCAGAAATAAATGTTAAATTGACTATTTCATACATTTCCCCCTAATTACAGGCCCTCTCCAGGATCTCTGTTTCATTAGTACTCTCTAAAAAAGGGAGAGAGTAGTTTTACAGTCAAGCATAACTTGAGTGATCTGAATAATGAAAATGAGCTGCATTTGAGCTATAAGCCCAGAAAATAGGATCCTAGGCAAAAGCAACTTACTTTGTCGTAATCCGGTAACCTCCAAACTTCACTGATAATAAAATGTAAGTGTCATAGGAAGCTATGCTACATAACCTATATTAAACCAGCTCAAATAAATAGCTCGAAGTAAATAAACTCGAGTTCTTGGAAAGCTCATTTTAGAAGCCTACCGGATTGAAGAGATTACCAACCAGCACACGACTATTCCACGTCAAGGGCTTCAGGAACACAGCAAGCATGCAACTCCTCATAGCGCAGTTACAACTACCATACCCAGGAATTCATGTTTTCTATTTAAGTTCTTTAAAAAGAACTCTAGAACATTTTCTTTTTAAATTCTTTGCACCTTAATTTATTTCAGGAGTCAAAAGGAAAACCAGCATTGAAATTTCTGTCTGTCCTATGTGAAGTCAAAGCCACTAACTTTAATAAGGAAAAAAATTCCTATAATGAACAGAACATGAAAAAGTTTTGAGTATTTCTTAAAATTTCTAATGCCAATATTCCAATGCCATCGTGCAGATCACAAAACAGCTTTATTAATTTTCTGCATACTTGTCACCCCAAAATTCCCAGTCAGAACCACCCCTTCCCGAACCCTAAAATGTTTACACCCCACCCCGCATCCACCTCGCGCTGCCCCAAAACAGGAGCTCGGAAAGTAAGACATAGAGCTCACAACTGGACTGACTCGGAGCTTAGAGGCTGGAAGCTGCTGATCATTCACTCCATCTCCCTTTATTTAATCATTTCATTCTTCAAACCCAGTAGCTAATTAATTCCTACTCGAACTGAATTCACCCTTGCTGAGAACAACAGATGAGACATTCCATAAAGAATAGTTTACACACGGAAAGGGAGAAATCAGTGGCACTCGGCCATGCGGAAAACTTCTACCGTCCACATGGCAAAAGCATTACCACACCACTGAGGATTCAATAAATGTGGCAAACTAAAATCTTAAAAGAAAAACACTCAGTCCTTTACTGTGTGCCTTATAGGCCCCCAAACACTTACGCTTCAGGAGAAAAATCCTTCTCTTTACAAACTTCCATCAGTTTAGGAGTCAGTCTGTATGCCTTCAGTGAGAGAGACCCTTGGGCAGTTTTTATGGGATCTCAAATAAGAAAAAGAGAAAGTAATTACTAAGAATTCTGTCACTGCCAGGGCTTGAGTGACATTGGTTCTAGGCACATTCTGTTATTTAGCATACCACCTCTGCAAAATGAAGATAAAAATAAATAATCAGAACACAATTTGAAGCAGATTCAAACCCGTATAGCAAAGAGAAGTGAAAATGGAGAAACCTATTATATTTTACTTATAATAGGTAGAATAACTTCCTGAGCTAGAACCAGTAATCTACATGAAAATTAAATATATCATACACCCTATACATTTGTTGTAATTAGAAGGAAAATACTGATTAATATTAAATATTAAAATTCACTGCGTGTATTGATATGGTTCTTCAGTTAACTATTTCAGTGAACAGCCTAGCAAACACAATTTATCCATACTGATATTGAAGCAGATTTAAAAAAAAAACACACTAAACTCAAAGTGCTATCACAAAAGTGTCTTTTTAGTTTTAGAGAAACTCACTTTGTCGAAACTAACTGCTATCACAAAAGTGTCTTTTTTGTTTTAGAGAAACCCACTTTGTCAAAACTAACTGCTTAACCAGCGCACGAGAAAGGGAGCTTAGCACCCGCGGCATGATAACGGCTCTGGCAGGCTAGTGTTCGCCCAAAACCTGTGTTAACATTCATGTTGTCTGAAACTTAACACAGTGAAACTTTTAGCAATAGGTGATAAAATGAAAACCAAAATAGATTGAAACAAGTGGAAAATTCATCAAGGTCTGATGATGCAATGTTTCCAGCCAATATAAGTACACTTTAACAACTTGTTCTTTACTGTAATCCAATTGTTAACATACTGAAACAATTTTGGGGCAGCTCATAAGATTGATCGTATTCATTAGTATTTTTTCTGACAGATACTCAGGACGTTACATTTACTTCTCAGCTGGAAACTATATGCAAGTCTGCCAGATATGGCAAACTGTGAGTGTTTGGGGAGGGGAAGGCTATAAAGCTGTTAAATTGCCTACAGTTCTGATACAGCACAGAACATCTGGTCTGGAGAGCTTGAGGAAACACCATTAAATGGGCCGAAAAGAAAAAAATCTTTGTGCTAAGAAACAGTCCAGGTTTTGTACGCTGCTGTCAGAGGTATAAAAAAAATCTTGGCACGCTGTGTTATGATTGGTCAGTCACGTACAGAGCCAGACACTCTAGCAATCGGGGTTTGTTAGACATCTGGTCTAGTTCCACCAGCCCTTTCAAATGAGGGAGGGGAGATGGAGGAATAAAAATGAAGCAGCTACTCCAGCATTCCAAAATGTACACATCAGGGCTCTGATAGCAAGAAAAATAAACAGAAAGAAGGAAACCCTGTCTAGACTTAGCTGCTGCTGAGGCTGCTGCAGAAACAGGGTTGGTATTTACTTGAGAAGGCCTGCCAGGTTGCTCTTAGAGGCAAAAAGACAGAAAGCAAAAATAGTAGTAGTAATGATATTAAGGGAAGAAAAGAATAATAAAGGAAACTCCTACAAACCATAAATGAGAACAACAGATTCTTCAATGGCATGCTGGTAACTGAACTGGGAATCCAGGAGCGCCCGGGTGATGAACGAGCCGTAGTAGGTGGACTGGTACCAGCCCACATGGAGATGGTCAATGTTGACATGGCGAAGGCTGCGCATCATTTCCATCT
Organism: Macrotus californicus; assembly: GCA_007922815.1. Taxonomy (NCBI): domain Eukaryota; kingdom Metazoa; phylum Chordata; class Mammalia; order Chiroptera; family Phyllostomidae; genus Macrotus; species Macrotus californicus. Next base: position 950 of record VMDR010007471.1, on the reverse strand, counting down.
GATATTGAACTAGACGACGGGGAGGTGGGGGATAAAAGAGAAACTACTGAATAACGCCACCAATATTAAAAACAAGCTTTTTCGGAAATAAATTTCTATACAACTATTAGCTAAAGGGAACACGTTTCCAGATTTAAAAATCAGCTTACATACAAAGAAAATAAAATTAAGCTTTGAGATCATTTCAAATCACTAGGACTTTCCTTTTTTTATTAGTGAAAAAAACCATTTTGTAGAAAAGGTATTAAAAACATAATAATAATGCCTGTGCTAAAACAAGGAATTATTTATTAAATGTAGTTCCCCACTCCCCTTTTTAAAACCCTGAAAGTAGTACATGTTTAAGAAAAAGCTTTGTGTAACTACTAATCTGGTAGCTGTAAGAAATTTCATTTGAATCAGTGAGTGAGAATGTTGTCAGTGTCCTTCTTCGACAAAGCTTTTAGAACTGAGAAGCTCAAGCCACTGGGAAGACTAATAGGGAGACGATTAACCACCACGCGATTGAAATGTGAGCAGGGTACACGCTGTAGCTGCTTTAAAATACAAGAATTCATTTTTGCCTTCATCTGGTGCCCCCTGCTGCATATGCTAAATTTAAAAAGGAATTCTTTTCTCTTGTTTTTCTGTTGCTTTCTGTTAAGCACTAGATAACATTTTTTATTAGAAGAGTTGTATTTTATGAAAAAGGTTGGATGACTTTTGCTTTTGTCAATTTAATGACTACAATGTATATTATAAACTTAGAGCAGCATTACTGGAAAATAGGTGCAAGCTGGCAATAAATAAAACATTAGAAGGGCAATTTACCCAATAATGAATAGCAAATATGTGATACAGAAGAAAATTTTATAGTCAACATAATATCCAAGCTATGTCTATTATAAAAAACGCATAACTATGGTGAGTAAATATATTTGCCTAACTCGAAATCTAACCACTTCCTTTTC